>WNWU01000012.1:34192537-34270475 GCA_012654045.1 Ptyas mucosa
GTTGAAGTCCACAAGTCTTAAAGCTGCCAAGTTTGAAGACCTCTGCTTTATAATAACTATCCATGGAAATATTGATGATGGCATTGAAAACTTGCTAGGATATATGAGGCAAACCAAGCTTCTTCCAGAAAAAGCTGTACCAGCATTTGTGTGGAAGAGATTGGGGAATAGCCTGTGAGGAAACTCATGGTGGACTCATATTTGTATGCATATTATCACAACCCATCTTTTCCTATAATCTCTACTGCTGTAGCCTGAGCTGTATGCAGGAACTGTTACTGGCTTGTGGATAAGCAAGTAATTGTACCTTTGAACTCCAGGAGAGTGGACCTTGGCATTCTTTTCAATCCATCCAGCAGTGGACACTCTTAGTACTAATATGAATAAAGCCCCCCTCCTCCCCAAATGCACATCATGTATTCTGCTTCTAGATGTTCCTCGTAGTCCTGCTTTAAAGGTTTCTGGGGGACCTTTCTTCTTCCTCGTGGAAGGCTGTGGAAGAAGGAAGAGTATGAGTAACTTGTGTGCCAGCTGATGTACTCCTTTCCATTTTTATTGGGGTCAGAGAGGTGAGCCTCAGCACTTACAAGGTCATACTGATTCCAGGGCCATCTTGGGAAACTAAGTGATTTCCAGACAAAGCCTCCTTCCTATAGACCAGGGGTAGGGAACAGCAACCTTTTTATGACTTGTGGATTTCAAATCCCAGAATTCCTGAGCCAGCTGGCTCAGGAATTCTGGGAGTTGAAGTCCACGAGTCATAAAGGGGTCCATCGTTCCCCACCTTTGCTATAGACATATAGACATTGGAAACAAGGAGTTTCCATATGAAACTGTTTTCCTACAGTCTCTGCAGATGATTGTATCTATGTTCTCCAGCTAGGCTTCCTGCTTATCACTGTTATATATTGCATTGGCGACTAGACACGTTTCAGACTTAGCAAAATGGTACAAGAGCAGTCCTCCTTTCCTCTGCTTTGGCTGCTGCTTGGGGCCCCTGTAGCAAGAAGGCTTTGAGTTAATGGTTCCCTGCCCCCAGGGTAGGTATTGCATTGCTGCTGATGAGCTAATGTCTCTGTTTGCTGACAGAGGGAGATAAATTAGTTGCTGGGAGAGGTGAGCCCTGTGGAGAGGTGGGCTGATTGCAGCCCCCTCCATTTCACAGAGCAGATGTAAAAGCTTTAGGAATTCTTGTGGCTTGGTAGCTCTGAGAAGCATGAGTGTGACCACATGGATTGTGTTATGAGAAAGGTGTTGATTCACTCCAGTGCCCTATTCTCTCTACAAGTCTGGTGATGGTCTGAAGGTGCTGGAGTCCATCAACCCCTCCTTTTCTGAATGAATCAGGCTGGAAGAACAGTTCAGTGGGTTCCTCCAAATTGTCTTCTGTACTTTTACACAACTGGTTGTGTATGTGTGAGAACTTTCTTTGTAGGGTATAGAATGGGATTGGAGTAAGAGAGGAGGACACAAAGAAGTACTTATGAGCAGGGGTGGGATTCTACTGGTTCGGAACGGTTCAAGCGAACTGGTAGCTCCGACGATCAGCTGGGAGCGAATCGGTTTGCCCTGATGATCAGATGGGCCCACCTGCCTGCCTACGCTATTTTCCTACTTTTATCTTCTCAGCTAATTCGTGTGGCAGAGCAGATTGCTGCCCCTCAGCTGTGTTTCTCTCCGAAGAAACATGGAAGTGAAGATTTCTTCAAACTGTGCGCGATCACCGAACTGATTGTTAAACTGGGAGGATCCCACCTCTGCTTATGAGTTAATCAACTCACTGAATGTCTGAATTGGCTCATGAGGAAGAAAACGTAAGAGTGACTACAAAAGAGTTGTTTCTAACTGGAAGTCTGATACTGTCCACATGTTAATTTTATTCAATATGGTTTATGTGAGAAAGTATATATTGGAGTGCAATTTCTCTTCTACAATTCTGGATGAATTGATTAAAATGGTGGTTAGATTATCAATGTAAATTAGGATTAATGTTATGACATCATTTTAGTGCTCAGTTCTAGAGATAGGAAAGAGGAATGAAGAATGCTGGTCATTCTCCAGTTAAGCTATCTGAAATTTCTCCTTTTGGCTGTGCGAGGGTTAAGCAATAGACAAGTGGCCTTTATAAATCTAAAGTTTTACTGAGGTCATGATTTCCCAGTTTGAAGAAGATAGGCAAACCACATTGTGATTTCATTCTCCAGTATATGTCCAGATGATAAATGATCATGTGTACCAATCCAAAAATAACCTTCAGAACTATACAGTTTTCCTCCATTTCAGTTCCATTAACAGAAGACGTGCCTTTTATATTTTTAAAGATGTGTGTATATTTGTGTGAGGTGTTGGCAGGAAACTATGAGTTCCAGCACTGGAAAAAGTTAGTGTGCACCACATTTGAACAACCTTGTTCCCTCCATATACAGTATGTTAAACTTTATTTCCATAATTCCTAGCCGGTATGGCTATTGGCTATGTTGCCTGGGAATTATTGGTGTCTGACAATCTGGAAACCATTTGGAAGGAAAGCTGGTGCCATAAAAGATAAAAAGTCGATTTACTTGACCGAGAGTTGCTCACAAATAGCAATACTCAGGAGTTCCTGCAGTATATATTCCATATAATACCCATAGTAATTTGGGTGAGCTTCTTTGAGGGAAATGGGAACATCACAGAGCCTGTTTGGTGTAGTAGTGAAGGCGCTGGTGAGGAACCAGGAGATTGTGAGTTCTAGTCCAGCTTTAGGCATGAAAGCTGGCTGGGTGACTTTGGACCAGTCTCTCTCTCACTTCACAGGGTGGTTGTTGTGGGGATAATAGGAAGAGGAAGAAGTATTACATATGTCTAGAGAAGGGAAGGTCTAAAAAAAAATAGAAAAGGGGGGAGAAAAAACCTCCCCCAATTTTTCCATTTTTTTTCTAGGCTTTCCTTCTCTACATATGTTTTCTTCCTTGAGTTACTTATAAAATAATAAAGATGGGGTTACTAAACATAATTAAGTGTTGAGGACAACCTGATGTCCCTCAAATTCTGTAGAAAATAGAAGCTTAAAAAAACGCAATTGTAAATCACCTTTTCTGAGGAAATGGCTGTTACCTAACTAGAGAGACTGAAGCTATTTTAAAGATTTTTTTAAGAAGAGAATGTCAGCCAACATAAAGTAGGAGGCAGCTAGATCTGCATACCAACCAGGTTATCCAGATTAACCCAAGTGTGAATTTCCCCTTCAAAGATATCTGTTAAGTATTTTTGAACTTTGAATGAAGATGTTTGTTTTAAAAATGTCATCCAAACTAAACTATAAAAAGAAAACTAGAAATTGTAGTGTCTTCCTCAGTTTTCTGAATATCTTACCAATAGATGCGTCTGATTCTCCTCAGATGATTTCCAGTTACATAAATTATAGTCTTTTAAATTCTTGGCTTGAAATTTTAGAAATACCAGGTTATGACTGTTTCGAAAGCGGGAAAAAAATCATTTCCCTACCAGTCTCTCTGCTTTGTGAAGCAAATTAAAATATTTACCTGATCTGCAAAGTCTTTTATGTTTTAAGGCTGTAAATATTTGAACCTAGGTTGATACTTTTCTGAAAGTTCCTGTTTAGTAGCTAATCCACAATTGCCCTATTGTGAGGAAGAATGGAGGTTACTCAAAGGTTAGTTCTCAGGTTAGTTCTCATTTGTACCAACAGTCTTCGTCATTAGTCATTAAACGCTGCTTATCTTCCCCATTCCTCACCCCCTTTCCTTTCTCAATAAGGCACTACATTTTTTTCTGCTTAAACTGTGTAGGTTAGCTCATTTAGAAACCTATTGCATCATGATATTTGAAATACTTAGTGCAGCAAGAACTTTGGTAAACTAGAGCTTGCTTCCCTAGATTCACAGATACCACAATCCAGTACAGACTTGCAATCTGGATTTAAATGATGGTCAAACTGCAGAATTATACCAATCATCTTTAGTCCTACCAATAGCTCTATTTTAAAACTATCTTGGGGATGCAGCTTTACGTGATTCCTTTTGCCAAAAAATAAAAATAAAATCCAAATCTGTCACGAAAAAGGGTCATTCTGAAGGCGTATGGCTTATCTCAAATTTTAAGGCTTTATGAATTTTAAGAAAGTCATAAAACAACAGTGATGGGAGTGTGTGGCCAGTCACAAATAACCTATTAGACAGAAGAAAAGATGGATAAAATTAAGGCAATTTTGATTTCTCCAAACCACCTGGGTGAAAGGTGTAAGTAGAACAGCATACATAACCCCCCCCCCCAAATTCCTCTTGTATCTCCAGTTTTTGCTTCCGCAGGCCAACCATTCCATAAACAATATTTCATTTCTCCCTGTCCCCTCAAATTAATTCATTATTCTGCCTTTTAAACTCCTATGAACATGAACTGCCTCCATTCCCAAAGCAAACTCACACATCCCATCCTGCGGTGCACGAAAACTGTGCTGAAGATCCAATGCCTTCTTGGAGCACGCAGCTCTGTTTGTGCATACCTGCTATGGATGCAAAACCAAATGGTGGGATTCATTCCCACAAGATGTGATATTTAGATGAACTCATGCCAGATGCGACTATCAGATGAACATGGTCTATCGGTTGTTATGCACAATATCAGAGGAGGGACCCGTCAAAATCAGTTGGAAGGCAATAAGAGTAGGAGAATGTTATTGTGCTTTCAGGAAGTGCCACATTTGCTGTGGTCAGAAATGTGCCTTTTGCCTAATTCAGGAGGCTGTGGCAGTACTCAGAAAGCAGAGGGAAAGGTATTCTAGCTCCTTGTGTGATCATTTAGGATGGATGTAGCATACTTTAGGTGCTCTCAACAGGATCATAACTGTTGGTGTTTTAGAAAACTGCAGTTGTTAGGACAGGGTTGCCAGGTTTCTCCTGCAAATTTTCAAATTTTAAAGCAACTTTTGCAAACGGGCATTCTGTAATCACAGGAATGTTTACTTATTACAATAGGCAGGTGCACGTGCTTTATTTCTGCTTTTCTAGTTTAAGACGGGAAAGCAAAAATAACCAAGCAAACAAACCAGCAACCAACCCAGCTCTATTTTTGAACGATTTTCGTTTGGGCTTCCAGATTTCCACAGAGGATTCCAGTCTTGCAGGGAAAGTGGAAACACACTTTATTCTTCTGTTAGAGGTTTAGACTGCTGATTCTGCAAGCAAAATTGTTTTTCAGAGCATCGTGTGAAGGCCACATTTCAAATTGTATACAATAGTGTGACTTAGGTGTACGGATAGTTGTTTTCTGAATATGATTCTTGTTTGCATTTCTAAAAAGGTAATGTGTAAATACATTTAATTAAGGCAGAAAGAGAACAAAGAGGAGAGAGCCAAATCCAGTCTGAAAATGAAAGAAATATTTTAATTTCTTCCTCCTTCTGTTTTCAATTAATATTTAATGCACCAATAGCTTTTTTAAAAAATTCGGTATTCTTTGGAATTAGGTTCCTGTATTCCAGTGTTCAGAAGGTGAGGAGTTTTGTCAGCTTGTTCAGGTAGTCTTAATTGGGCTGCCCTCAAAGGACCGTTTGTGTATGTGAGCACACAGCTGCTAAATTTGGGAATGATGCAAATAGAAGCAAAGGGAATATGAAGCCAAATATTTTACGGGGAGGCGTGTTGCTAGCTTTCTGACTTACCTGGCTTTAATAGCTGAATGTCACAAATAACAGCAGGTACACCATCTCTGCCACTTGCCTGACAATTGACGTGCTCCAATTTGAAGGCCTTAAGGAGTGCGCTTTGGATCAGCAGCTGGCACCTGCTCAGCTCTGCTGAGGTTGTTCTGTCTGATCTGCTGCATTCATCAGCAAGTCTAAACTCCCACAGGCCTTGAGGTCTTCCGAAGAATGTGCTTTATTGCTCAAGCCCTGTGCATTGGTTGCTCAATTTTTATTTATTTTTTGCAATGGCTCTACTAGATAACCTGACGGCTGCAAAGGGTGATGGAGAACCTGCTGGGGTTGCCAGCGATCATTGAAGGCATTTCTGCAGGTTTCAGCTTATGATGCAGGATTTAAAAATTTAGCACCTACCAAAATCTCTACATCTGTACAGATGTTACAGTGGTAGCAGCCTGACTCACCCAGTTTACCTCTTTTAGCTCTCATCTTGTACAGATTCATTTTTATTCCATTTCTATGCTGCTTTGGTTGCTTATATTGACATGCATTTTTAGGTTCTTATAAAAATCGGCTTGATAAGCCATCTTGTAAAGCTTCCCTGAAAAATTCTACAAAAACCAATGTGATGAAACCATGACTACAACTCCCACTTAAGGTAGGCCAGTTACACACATTAATGTAATGCCCTTTCTCTTTTAATCCTGGCCTAAGGCCCAGAATAATTTTCTTCTTAGGATTGCTAGTAAGTACTATAGTTAGAGCTCTCCCTTCGTTGTGGACAAAGCCAACTTGCTTTTCACTGCCCCATTAGGCACGCCAGGGTAACATACCGGTAGTAGAGGCTTGCCACACACTCACCACTGTACAATTTAGCTTAAGATCCGGTTAAAAATACTTTCCTAAAAATCAAAGAAAGGGGCAAAGGGAGAAAAAGAAAGAATAGAGGAAAATAAAGTGGTAAGATGTTTGTTATCCTTTGCTAAGTCTCTTGGAAACGAAGCTGCATATTTGCACATTTGGCCGAAAAAGGTTTAGTATGGAACATACTCAGATATCAAAGAATGGAGTGCCGAAAGAAAAGGAAATCTATTCTGTATTTGTTATGATTAAGCAGGATAGACCAACACCCTCTTAAATAAGCTGTAGGCAGGAAGGCAATCTTAGCACCCTTTGCAGTTTAGGATATTGTGGTAGGGAGATTTTAATGAAAAAAAAAGATTGCTTTCTGAGCTGCCTGAAGCCTCAAAGACATCAAAGGATTTATCGGATTCCAGGTCTGAAACTGTTTTTATTTCAATGCCCTGAGCAGAATGAGACTAGCTATGAGGACTGTTTTGTTTGTGTGTTTGTTTTTATTGTTTTTTTTAAATGAAAGAAAAAATACTAGGCAATACTATTCCTCCATAATAAAAGAAACATGACAGAGAAAACTTTTAGTCCACTTACATTTATTTCTCCTCAGCATGGAAAAAATCTGCTACAATACATAGAGATAGCTCAGTCTGGCACTAGCAGTACTGTAATATTTAAGTTTACAGAATAACAGAGTTGGAACGAACTTTGGGGGTTTTCTAGTTCAACCCCCTGCTGGAGGAGGTGATCCTATACCTGCACCTCTAATTATACCTTTGGAGAATAGGTTGACCCCCTCTTCTCTGTGACAGACCTTCAAATACTAGAAGACTACTATCATGACATCCCTACGCCTTCCTTTCATTAGACTAGGCCAGGGGTCTTCAAACTTTTCAGTCTGAGGAACACATTGGCCATTTTGCAAACATTCAATTGTTGAGGGGGGATCAATTTTACAAATGAGTGAATAAAATTTAATTGAATAAATGTGTTTTATTTTGCTCAATGTGATACCCCACCCCACCCTCTTCTATCAGAGAAACACAGGGAATCCTATCTTTCTTTCCAAACAGTGGTGAATACAGCAGGGGTGAAATGTAAAATTTGTTACTACTGGTTCTGTGGGCGTGGCTTGGTGGCGGTGATGGGTAATCTGATGGGTGGGCGTGGCCAACTTTTTTTAAAAAAAACTTTTCAAAGCATTTTTTTCTAATGCTTTGAAAAGCCTCTGCCGATCAGGCAACTCAGCTGGGATCGTCAGAGACTTTTCAAAGCATTTTTTTTACCACCTCTTCGGCTAAGAGGTTGCAGAAAAAAATGCTTTGAAAAGCCTCTGATGATCCCAGCTGAGCTGCGTGATCATCAGAGGCTTTTTTTTAAAAACTTTTAAAAGCATTTTTTCGTTGGAAGAGGTTGTAGAAAAAATGCTTTTAAAAGTAAAAAAAAAAGTCTCTGATGATCGTGTCGCTCAGCTGGGTATGTGTGGGGGGACCAAGGATTTTTGCTACCGGTTCTCTGAACCACCCGCCTCCATCGCTACCGGATCGGACGATCCGGTCTGAACCCGGGAGCATTTCACCCCTGGAATACAGCCCTGCCTTCTCTCCCTGTGCTGTTTGGAAAAGATCAGAGCAGAGCACATGGGAGGAGGTGGGTGGGCGGGCCGGAAGGAACCTTCTGGAGGACCGGATGTAGCCTGCAGGCTGTAGTTTGGAGACCTCTGGACTAGACATTCCCACAACCCTTCCTCATATGGTTTAGCCTTTTGTTGCTCTTCTCTGTACTCTTTCTAGAGTCTCAACATCTTTTTTGTATCGTGGTGACCAGAACATAGTATTCCACATGTGGTTTTGCCAGTGCAGTATAAAACGATAGCAACACAAGTTTTGGAGGCGCAACTTGATGATCGTTTATCGTTTATCGTTTATCGTTTATTTGATTTATATACCGCCCTTCTCCCCGAGGGGACTCAGGGCGGTGAACAGGCAGAGATAAAAAACATAAATACAAAATTTAAAAACGAATTAAAACCAAATTAAACAATTGCCCAACAATTCAAACCCATTTTTTAAAAAAATATATAAATCCCAGAGCTAAAAATTTGGATTATACAATTTAAAATTTTCTTATAAAAAGGGGAGATACTATGCCAGGCCCGCTTGATGGAATAAAAAAGTTTTTAACTCACGGCGGAAAGCACGAAGGTCCAGGATCCGCCGAATCTCTGGGGGGAGATCGTTCAAGATAGTGGGTGCTCCCACAGAGAAGGCTCTCCCCCTGGGGGCCGCCAGTCGACATTGTTTGGCCGACGGCACCCGGAGGAGTCCCTCTCTATGGGAGCGTACCGGTCGGTGGGAGGCTATTGGAGGTAGTAGGCGGTCCCGTTAGTACCCAGATCCTAAGCCATGGAGCGCTTTAAAGGTGGTAACCAACACCTTGAAGCGCACCCGGAAGACCACCGGGAGCCAGTGCAGCTCGCGCAAGAGCGGTGTCACATGAGAGCGCCACGTTGCTCCCATCACCACCCGTGCAGCCGCACTCTGCGCCAGCTGGAGCCTCCGGGTGCTCCTCAAGGGGAGCCCCATGTAGAGAGCATTACAGTAGTCCAGGCGGGAGGTGACAAGGGCATGAGTGACCGTGAGTAAGGAGTCCCGATCCAGAAAGGGGCGCAACTGGCGGATCAGGCGAACCTGATGAAAAATCCTCCCGGACACGGCCGTCAGATGGTCTTCTAAGGACAGCCGTGAGTCCAGGAGGACGCCTAAATTGCGCGCCCTCTCTGTGGGGGCCAATGATTCGCCCCCAATAGTCAGCGATGGTACCAGCTGACTATATCGGGACATCGGTAACCACAGCCACTCAGTCTTGGATGGATTGAGTCTGAGCCTGTTCTTCCCCATCCAGATCCGCACGGCCTCCAGGCACCGGGACATCACTTCAAGGGCATCGTTGGGGTGGTCTGGGGTGGAGATGTACAGCTGGGTGTCGTCAGCGTACTGATGATATCTCACCCCAAAACCACGAATGATCTCACCCAGCGGCTTCACATAAATGTTGAACAGGAGGGGCGAGAGAACCGATCCCTGTGGCACCCCGCATATAAGGGGCCTAGGAGTCGATCTCTGCCCCCCTGCCAACACCGACTGCGACCGGTTGGAGAGAAAGGAGGAGAACCACTGTAACACAGTGCCTCCCACCCCCAACTCTTCCAACCGGTGCAGCATGATACCATGGTCGATGGTATCAAAAGCCGCTGAGGGGTCTAATAGGACCAGGACAGAGGAGCACCCCCTGTCCCGAGCCCTCCAGAGATCATCAACCAACGCGACCAATGCCGTTTCCGTGCTGTACCCGGGTCTGAAGCCTGACTGGAACGGATCCAGATACATTGTTTCCTCCAGGTGCTGGGAGGACTGTCGCGCAACCACACTCTCAACAACCTTCGCCAAAAAGCGAAGGTTGGAGACCGGACGATAATTTACCAACATTGCCGGGTCCAGGGAAGGCTTCTTAAGGAGAGGCCTCACCACCGCCTCTTTCAAGGCGGCGGGAAAATCACCCTCTTCCAACGAAGCATTTATAATCTCCTGGAGCCAGCCTTGCGACACCTCCCGGGAAGCCAGTACTAACCAGGAGGGACACGGGTCCAATAAACAAGTGGTCGCGTTCAGTCTACCCAGAATCCTGTCCACGTCCTCAAGGGTCACAGGATCAAACTCAATCCAGGTAATGGTCTCAAGACTTGCCTCGTCCCCTCCCCCTGGAACCACCCAGTCGGAGTCCAGATCTTCCCGAATCTGAGTGATTTTATCATACAGATATTGAACAAAGTCCTCAGCTCTCCCCTCCAAGGGGTCCTCCTGCGCTTCCTGTTGGAGCAGGGAGCGGGTCACCCTAAAGAGGGCGGCTGGGCGGTTATCTGATGATGCAATAAGAGCAGCAAAATAGTGACATTTTGCTGCTTTTATCGCCACTAAGTAAGTCCTAATATGGGCTCTCACTAGTGTTTGAGTAATGATGAGTAAATCTTTGGACTATTTGAGTTGTAAAAGATGTTTGCTTTTTGGTGTTAGTGGTTTGCCTTCTTGCTGAAAGATAGCATCAATCCAGCTTACTTGTAAACATTGAAGGAGTAGCTCTAGACTAGAGTTTAATGAGCGGGAAGACAGGGCCAATAGCAGAAGCATCTCCGGCTTAGCTTGTTACAAAATCACCTGTTTATTGAAACTTAAAAAGGATCTGCCTGAAAATAATAATCAGTCTTTTGGTAATAAAGAAAATAGGTGTTCTGTAGTGAACACAAATTCCTTTTAAGTGCATATTTTGCTTGATTATTCTGAGATTGGGAAGACTGTGAGAAATATGATTTAGCAAAGGTATGGGTGGCCACCAGTGGTGGGTTGCCCCCGGTTCACACTGGCTCTATAGAACCGGTAGTAAAACTGGTGGGAGGCTCCGCCCACTGACCCCGACATCATCAGAATGCTTCTGTGCATGCGCAGAAGAGGGTGCGTGCAGCCCCGTTGCAAACCGGTAGTAAAGGTAAGTAGAACCCACCCCTGGTGGCCACCATTCAGGTGTGCCCCTTAGCTTGTTATATCACACTGCTTCCACGCACTATTATCTTTTAAGAAACTTCTTTGGGAATAAATACGTTTACTACGCATGTTATTTAGCAAAAAAGTATAAGAGCATAGAGAAAAACGAGTTGTGACCGCTCCCATTTCTCCTTTGTTTATTATTTATTTTTGAATATTATTGAATCAATAAATAGGTGGCTCAGTGGCTAAGACCTTGAGCTTGTCGATCAGAAAGGTTGGCGGTTCAAATCCCTAGTACAGGTCTCCTGCATGAGCAGGGGGCTGGACTAGATGACCTCCAAGGTCCCTTCCAATTCTGTTACTGTTATTAGCATTGGAAGGATTTTTGTGATAGTTCCATTAATGAAGTCTTCTTGTTGGGAATAACTTTTTCTTTCATTGCAGCTCACCCCCGGGGGCAAAGCAGCTCAGGCAGGGGTTGGAGTTGGGGACTGGGTGCTCAGCATTGACGGAGAGAGCACCAGCACCATGACCCACATTGAAGCCCAGAACAAGATCCGTGCCTGTGGGGACAAACTCTCCCTCAGCTTAAGCAAGTAAGTAGCTCTTATGCTGATGCTGGGGGTTTTTCTGTTAGGAACATAATATGCATGTTGGAATAATTATGACTTGGTTTCATCCAGAGGTTTATTTCATTCAGACTCAGTCCTTTTGGATAGCAGCTGCTTGCCAATTTTAATTTTGGTATTTAATAAAACAAACAGCCACCTGCCTGAATTTTACATCCTGAAGGTAAAGGCTCCTGAGTCACACCAAACTGATAGGAAATGTAAGCTGCATGTTCTATTTTTTTCCCCATAGGGCTTCCCAGCCATCACATCCCCCGTTTAAAAACTTAAACCAAAGTAATAAGCAGTGTAGAAAGTTTTAGATCAGAGCATCTGGATTTTTAAACTAGGACTCCAGTTGTTCCTGAAATAAAGGTTCATTAGGATTAACAGGAGAGAAATCTATCTATCTGGCTCCTTGAATTAGTCCACGTATTGCATTTTACCTTTTAAGCCCCTGAGAATCTGAATGATAAAGCAATGTACAAATTTAATATTAATAACAATAATAGCCCAAACAAAGTGGCAGCTCAGTGTCCAGAATTGTTAAGCAAATTGTAGAGCCTGTAGACTGTTTCCTGCATAACCAGTGTGCCTCTGATTCCAGATGTGCATTTTCTCCTGCAGAAAAGGGCTTAGACTGACTGTCTTGCAATAGCGTGACTTCACATGGATTTCAGCCAAAGTATCCAAGCTGATTTCAAGCTACACAAAAGGGATTCCTAGGTGAAAACAGGTGTGGATTTAAAATAATAAACAATTAACAAGCAAGGTGGTGCTGGTTGGTATTTCCTGAAAGTTAAGAGGCAGAGAAAATGCCTGCCAAAACAGCCTTGCTTGTTAATTGTTTATTATTTCAGTTCCACACCTGTGAAACAGATAGCATGAAAAACGTTATAGCCAAAATTAATGTGGGTTGGCCAAAGCATGGCAAATAAAATTATTTTTGGATGAACACAATGTTGTTGGATTTCCTTATAAGGGTAGCTTGGAAGCTGCAATTGGTACAGAATGTAGTTAGTAGAATTACCCTGTTATTTGCTATGAATTCTAAAACCCTTAACAGTCAAACATTCATAATTGTAGTTTATCTGTATGAACTTTATGATAGGTGTTGGAAACACTGTTCTTATCACTGATGGATTTCTTAAACGTGATGCCAAAATTATGAAATGCTATCCCAAGAGGCTTTCTGGTCTCAGAAAAGCAGTTCAGCTGTCTTTAGTAGAGTGACTTTTAGGGTTTAATTTTTCTGCTGTCTGTTTTATAACATAAATTTGATTGAAGTTTATGTTAATATAAAATACAAGTGAAAATTAAGACAATAAGGAAAGTGGAGGAAAGAAAGAAAAAAAACTGTATCGGTTCAGTTAAGGTACAAAGTAAAGTTACAATCTCAGCTTTTTACCTTTATATAATTAGTAATTAGTAAGTACCAATTCTATAACAAACTAATCTAAGCATCAAAACCCAGTCAATTTCCCCCCCTGTTTTGAGCACAAAATCCAGAAGCGGTCTCCAGGTAAAGACAAGATACATTCCCCCCCCCCCCCCACTTAATTAGGACAGTTGATTTTGTCATCTCTGCCAGTTCCATCACCTTTTCCATCCATTCTTTCATTGCAGAAATTGACATATGTTTTTATTTTTTGCATATATAAAATTCTAGCTCCAATCAACATATATAACAACAACGCTCTATTTTTTTCAAGATCTTTATCCAATAATCCTAAAAGAAAAACTGCTTTCACTTATATATTTCTTTTAATAATCTTCTGGATTAAAACATAAACTTGGCCTCAAAATTAATTTTTTTGCTATCTTAATTCTGCAGCAGCTTTATTAATTCTCTTACCAATTGGTGTGATATTTGCTTGTTGCTGTGATTTCCCCCTGCATAAAAATCTAGATAATATATAATTAATAAAATATGCACTGTATGTGTATGCCACAGTACATATGTGCTCTTGATAAGAACCATATTTTTTGTCATCTGGAAAAAGGAATAGTCATCTAACAGGATTTTTTTTCCAGAAAGATAACATGAACTCAAACAATTGTTAATTGCAATACAAAAATGCTAATAACTAGGGGGGCTGGGGGGGCCGGGGACAAAATTTACTCCATGTTATAATTTAACAGACAATTGATATAAAATGTTTTACAGATGATTTATGACTCCATCAATAATTTTCAAGTTGGATAAATCAGTGCTGGAAATGTCACAACAAAGAAGGAACATTTTATCACATCTGGTGGTTATGCCAAAAACTCAAAAGTATTGGAAAGCAATGCATCAAAATATTCTAAAAATCCTAAAAATAAAATTTAAACTGAAACCACAAACATTTGTATTGGGTACAATCCCAGAAAAATAAAATAAACAAAAATGTTACCATTTACTATGTGCTGACAGCAGCAAGAACAAATTTGGCACAGGGTTAGAAAAGGGGGCCTTTGATGATGGTATCAGATTGGGAGGCCATAATTGGAGAATGTGCAGCAATGGCAAAATTGACAATATATATTCATAATGGAAGTCTGACCAAATGTGTGCAGTAATGACTTCCATATAGACTGCAGGGCAAATTTAGACATTTGGAATATAGTTTTTTAGGAAGGAGGTTATGAGATTAATGAAAAAACATAGATGAAAGAATTGAATCTAGATACTAGCAATAGCCTTACATGTTTAATGTAAAGCATGTATACTGTATCTAGGTTGCGGTTAGTAGTTGGGGAAATATCTGAAAGGGAAGTAGAGAATGTGTTATTAGAAAGTTACCCATAATGTTTTTTATGTTTTATTCAAGTTAAATCATTGTTTCTTGTGTGTTAGTCAATTGTCACTATCCAAAGTAGTCCTCCTTTTTAAAAATCCTGTTTGTCAGGATTCTGCCAGAAAGCAAAAGCACAGGAAAGCACATATACCTGATTTATTTTACTTTCATCTTTTGTCCCCTGTTATTTTCAGTCTGCAAAAGCAGGTTAACCTGTATAGGCAGTCCTTGTTTAGCAAAGGGGGACCAGTCACTTGGTTGTTAAGCAAAGCAATTGCTAAATGAAACCACTAATGTGCTTACAGTGTTTCTTTGCTTTATAGACCTATGAAGGTCATAAATGATGATTGCTTGCAAAGTTACTTTTTCAACACTGTGGTAACTGAATGGTCGCTATCTGAGGCAGTCGTTAAACGAGGACTATAGAGTCTTTGCTACTGTTTTGGCAGTATAAAAGTACATAGAGCGTGCAAATACCCAAGGTGATATTTGCAAGAGAGTGATCTGAACTGATGAAATCATTTTTTTAAAAGAGGGTAGGTTAGAATGCAAAGGAAAAATATTATTTCTTCACTGAAAGAATTTCCAGACAGTCTGGAAAAAAACCAAAAACAAATGCACTCATTGGACTGTCTAAATTCTTATGACTGTTCTCTCCCAAAGCTTCCTTCCAGATGCCTTACGGTGTGAAAGGAGCTGGATTGCCTGTACTAATTTGCTTTAGCTCTCCATGGTTACAGATGGCTGCAGCTACCTAGCTCTCTTGCAGCAGAGGGGCTGACTTGCAAAAAGCTTTGATTGTAAATTGTGTAGCTGAGTTCAACTTCTTAGGCCAATGCCTCTGTTAACAACGGTTTTTCTCTTCCAGAGTCCAGAATCTCCTAGGCAGACCTCAGAAGGTGCGTGTGCAGCTGTTCTTTTCTCTCTCTGTCTCTTTGGGGGGACTCTGAAATAAGGTTGGAGGTGATCTCCTAGCCTCTCCTAGAAGTTACAAAGGAAACTGCAATACATAGATACAAAAATGTATTTCAAAAGCAGGATAATAAATGTCCATATATAGCTTGGGTAGAAGTGTGCAAAATATTCCACACTTTGAAAGCTCTGACCATGAAACATTTTGCAACCAAGCCAGACAGACTTTGTTCCGATAGTTATTTTAATACCCAAAAGAATAGTAGATATAGGGGACTTCAGCTTCGAAGGTATGCAGTGAGCCTTCTTAGCCTAAAATGGACATCCATGCTGAGTTTCTGAATAATTCCAATTGGAACTTCTCAGCAATCAGTAGAAATGCTTTATTTATTTATTTATTTATTTATTTATTTATTTTGCATCTGAGTTTGGGTAAGCTACCCAGAGTCGTTCTATGAGGGAGATGAGCAGTTGCTATATATGATACAGATAGCCCTCAACTTATGAACACAATTGAGGCCAACATTTCCATCGCTAAGCGAGGCAATTGTTAAGTGAGTTTCCCCCCCATTTTATTATCTCTTTTGCCACAGTTGTTAAGTGAATCACTGCAGTTGCTAAATGAATCATTCGGTCATTAAGCAAATCTGGCTTTCCCCATTGATTTTGCTTGTCAAAAGCCAACTGAGAAGGTTAGAAATGGTGATAAATACATGCCAGTTGCCAAGCATCCAAATTCTGATGTAAGTGTGAAAACTGGTTATAAGTCACTTTTTTCAGTGCCGTTGCAACTTTGAACGGCCACTAAATGAATGGTTGTATGTTGAGGGCTACCAGTATATAAATAAATAAATTAAAATTCTCCTCTCCTTATGCTTTTTCTTAGAATTAATCTGGTGTTTTAATCTCATATAAATGTGATGTTCTGATACAGGGTGGCAATTTAAGGAACTGTAGAATGCAGTACCTTTTTTTCCCTTCCTGAATTTCTGGCTCACTGCTCATCGTTAGCTTATTTTTAAATTGTACTTCAGAACTTCCCAACGTCAGAAATTAGACATGGGCATTACCGTGGTGTAGCTATGTGCAATTCTCAAAGACGAACAGGGATATAAACTTGAAGCTACAAGTAGGGTCACGTTGATCCCTGAATTGCGTCTTTGCTTCACCCAGTAGAGAGGCAAACGGTCAGTTCCTGGCCTTTCCAAGGTGTTGGGAGGGCTGCCCTGGAAGATCCCCATTCATTTTTTCAGGTCCATTGGTGGAAGAGGGAAATGAGATGAGAGTAGATAAAGAGACACGCATGGTTTGTTTTTGCTCCTTAAAACTTCAGCATGTGCCCATGTCCTGTTTCCGCTGTTTGGATGGAAGGCAATTGATTATCTTGCACACCCTCTGGGCAGCCATAGAGGGGGCCCTTTCTGCCCCTGTAGGGATTTGCTGAACAAGGCAGTGCCTGCTTAGGAGTAGACAGATAGAGATAGAGACAGAGATGGACCACTGGCTTATGTTACACCTGCTCTGTGCCAGCTTGTATTTATTGCCTTGGTGCTCAAAGAAGAGTTCCAAATGGCCTGGCTTCCATCTGGGACACCGTGGCCTCTGGCTCTGCCTGATTATTGGGTGCTCTTGCATGCTGCCTGCCATGCCAGCTTGGGCATTGTTGTTTTGTCTTTTGTCTAGGATGCACTCCCTTCTTCTCAGCCCCCCAAATACAACTTCACTCCCAGTTCTGCCCTCAACAAGACAGCCCGGCCTTTTGGAGTTAACCCTGCTCCAAACTCTGAGCCCGGGCGGGTGACGAAACCCGTGCGATATGTTCCCCCTGCATCCGACTGCACCACACAGCACAATGGGTATGTTGCTGTGCTTCTGGCCATCTGGGTTGGGATGTGGGCGGGGGTAGTGATGTGACTGTCAAACTCTGCACACTGGCCCTCCTCTATACACCTGTGCATGTAAACTTGTGCATGTGTGATTTTCCACTGAGGGGCACCTGGTAGGTAAGAATGTCCCTCCTCCCCATTGAAAAATGTAAACCTCTGATGTTGCAGTGACCTCTTGTGGCTGGAAAAGATATTGCAATTTCCTGAGTAAAACCATTCCCCAATTTAATGATGTTCATTCAGTGTAGAATGTCAGACTGGCAGCCCAGTAAATTGTGATTTTAATGATAACATCTCACTTTTTAAAACTTGCGTCTTCTTACATGTTCTGAGCAACCTAATAGATGAAGTTGGAAACATAATGCAGTGTCCTAGGGAAAATGTTCTATGGTAGCTATAATTCTTTTTACCGACCAATCCTAAATAATTCTTGCATCAGATATTTTGATTGTAATGATAGCATATTATAGCAAGTCAGCTGCATCTACACATTCATTATTGTCTGCTTATGAGTTATATATTCTATTTTTATAAAATAGAGTAAATGTACTTTCTGGATGTCTTTGAAATTCTCCACTCTCACACACTCCCTGGTTGCAGGGTAAATATTTCTTGATCTGAAAGACAGCCTCAGAGAAATAGAGATCTGAAGTATAGTGCTATTCAGCCTAAAGCTGCACATTTCAGAGAAGACACCAAGAAACAGACTTAAGATGCCAAGATGTTTTCCTATGAATGAAGAATAAAAATGCCATTCTTTTAAACTGAGATTTCTAATTTGTGAAGAAAAATGTTAAAATGAAAAATACACCTTAGAAAGGAAATGCACATAAAATACAAGATGCTGTGGCATCTCATTGTCCCAACATTAAACTGGTAGTTCTATCTTTACCGCAATTGGGAGAAGTGGGGATTTAAAAAAAAATCTTTTGGGCTGTTCCTTTTTCATTTTCCCTTCTGTGAAACTTTAGGTTCTTTTTGTTAGCTTTGCAAATTTTGACCAGAGCAGGATCACGAGACTAGAGAAACAAGCTGTTCAGTTAATGCAGAAAAACGAAGCCTGAAGGGTACAACTGGTGGAAAGGATGCCGGATGGATGGGGATTAATTCAGTAAAATTAATAAGCTTCAGAAAAGGAGAGGGGAAAAGAATATGTTTGGAATCAGCAACATTGGCCTGCTTTTTCTGCCAGGATGAGCTGCTCATGTGTGGAAGACGGCCCTAAGTGCTTAACTGCATGCAAGTTGTTGGCAGTCTTTGTTGCTGAAAATAATGATGCTTTGGTTGAGCTCCTCTAACTTGGTGCATTCAGCTGGTTCTTACTTTATTTATTTAAACTAATAAGTGGTACTGGTGGAATAGTGAGAGTAGCAATAGAAATAGAATTTATATACCCATGCTGTATATTAGTTGTTTCAGTATAACTTCATTTACTTAGCAAGGAAAAGCTTTCTGTGCAACAGTTTATAGTACAATTTATAGTACAGTGAAGACTCACTGTGAACTCATCAGATCTTTCTTTGTAGTTTTCAGCAAAGGTCTTCTATAAACTTTCTGTCACTTGCATGTAAATATAACTATGGAGGACTGTTCTTAACTTGTTTGGAGATGAGAGTTTTTACGTAGTAGGCGTTTTCTTCTTTGGATGGGAGACTTTTGTCCTAGATTTTGCTTGGGATTGCACCGCACAACATCCTTAGCCAGCATTGTCGTTTCCTGTGATGATCGGTGATTACACCTGTCATGATTTAATGTACTCTTTCTCAAATTGGTGCCCTCCAAATATGCTGAGGTTTCAGTTCCTGGTATTCCTGATTAAGAGGGGTGTCATGCTAGAGATAACAAAAGTAGGGGGATCCAGAGATGGAAGGGGTGTGAACGGCATCAAAATGGCGGGTGTGACTGGGTGATCACAGCCTTACTCCTTTTTACCTGCCTGCAGTGCATGTTTAAAAGGGGCTGGGCTTCAGTCATCGTTGTGCCTGCCATTCTGCTGCTTTGACTCCCTTGTGGATTCTCTCTGATTGAAAACCACCTGTCTCTTACCCAAAAGAGAAATGGGGGGAGCATTGTTTTCTCTGCCTTTGATTCTAATCTGTCTGCCTTTCCTGTCTTTTTTCTCTTTCCCTCTTTTTCTCTCCTGCAGGCACAGAATCCTGACAAGTCAGTAAGCTTTTGGTCTTCTCTGTAGCCTTCCCCCCCCCCCCCCCAATTTGCATGATGTTTTCCATGTCGGGTTTCTCATTTCCCATCTCGCCCCACTTAGGGGGGTATGGTTGTGACAGGAGTGGGAAATTATCCTTTCCTAAAGAAATCCTAAGTTTGTTTTGATTGGGGGGGACGATGACGACAGAAAGTTTCAAAGCCCACAACAGGCTTAGATGGGAAGACTGTTTTTACCTAAACAAGAAAAGCAAAATTTATTTGTACTTTCTTGACCAAATCCTCTTGGGTCATACTGGAACCCCTTTGAAGTCCCATTTTTCCTGGAAATAAGTGGAAGTGAAAAGATCTCTATATGGCAAGAAGCCATGGAAGTTACCCTAAGGTCAAGGTTGCCAAAAAGATTTGATTTCTAAAAGAGGATTTTGGTGCTTCTGCCTGCGGCTGGAACAGCAGTCTGGTGCAGCTCTTCCTAGTCTACATTCATCTATAACTGTGACTGCCTGACCTAGATAAGGGTGAGGAATTGGTGCTAAATTTGGCAGGGAGCTTGTGGCTTCTCTTCTCCCCAGTGAAGCTGCAGATATCTCCGGGGACATTAACTGCTCCCCTATGAGCAGCAGAGATGTAAATGTTCTTGCTATGTTGGGAGGGAATAATATTTCTTACCTGACTGGTACTTCGCTTTCTCTTATCCTTTGCTGCTCCTGTCCTCAGTGTGACTGCTCACCCACCTGAGGTGAAGGCTGCGTCCCCAAAACACCCCCCACCTGATTATGGAGATTACTACCTGGAGGACCAGTAAGATTTGGGAACAGGGTTCGGGGCTAGGATGGCAATGTCAGTAATGTTTGTATTGCATGTAGATGTTCTTGCCTCATAGCTTGCAAATGTTCCTCCCAAAAGTTATGGTAAACAATCTCTGAGACACCCATGGATACAATTCAAGTCTTTTTTTAAAAAAAATAACTCTGGTTAAGGGGGTATATTAGAGCATCACCTGGTAAACTAGGCCACTGTATGACACGAAAGTTCATGATTTAAGGCCTGTCTCTCACAAAGTCAAACATTAGTCCAGCTAGCCCTCTGGCTGCCTAATCTAACAGCATTGGAGTAGTCTTGTTAACACACTCTGTGCTTTGTTAACTCAGAATCAACATGCCATCCCATGAAGCAGTTCATATTTAACTCCTGATTACAGTTTAACTGTAGGTTGTTCCAGTCCGGGGGAGGGGGGGGATCCAGTTTTTCCCTCTTAAGGTGATTCCTTTCTGGGATCAGACATTTCCAGGTACCTCTCTCTTGGACCATTCTTTAGGCGAGGATTGAAGAGTTCATGCTTTCTTTGATGATCCAGTTTTCTCTGATGCTTTGTGTGTCCTTGGGTTTGTAGTCCCCCTCAGCCAGGCCCTAAAAGCTGTGAAGCATTCTTCCTCCCTCTCCCTAGCCAGATTGCAATTTACAATTGCAAATGGCTTCTGTTGTGATTATAATGGACAACCAGAAGGTTTTTGGTGGTGTTCAGGGTAGGAAGCACTGTTTTTTTGTAGCCTTTCTGTAGAGTGGGGTTGCTAGGACACGCCTACATATACCTCACACTCACACACACACAGATCTCCCACCCCCCACACACAAATAGTCCTTCTTTGCTTCTCAGGACTTTTGAAGGAATTTCTTACAATCTGCTGCCTGTTCTGGCACATATTTTCAAACCCTTGCTCCAGCCTGCAGAAGGATTTCCATGCATTGATTGGCTTGGGGGGAAAAAAAAATAAGGTCTGAATTTTGCTGATGTTTAACGACGAGTCTGGACAGAACAAAATGAGTTGTAGCTCACAATAAGAGCTGTATGGGCAGACACTCTATGTTGAAAGCGCTTGCTTTTCAAGCGGCCACAGAAAGGGGCTGAAGACTGATGCAGAAAGGCCCTAGAACAGATCACTTCACAGCTATCCCTTATATTCCCTAATCAGACCCTTCATATTTGGTAGCAGTACAATCCTACACTATCAAGAGGTGAGAAGATGGCCGCAGCTTTATATCAGGGATGATAGGCCCAAGGCTTTCTGGTCGTGTTGTGTGCGGCTCCTCCGATGCCATCTATATTCACTGCTAAAACAGCTCTTAGAAACTAATTTGTCACTGATGCTAACAGTGACACCCCAGCTCCCTAGCCCTCCCCAGCCAGATGATCAGCCCCCTGATTAGTCCCCTGATAGAAAAGCTTCCCTTCTGCTTGAAGGAAGTATAAATCGGATGGCTTCCTATTTCCTCCCAGAGTCTAGTCCGCCTAGTCTCCCTCCCAGCAAGTAGAATCACGGCGCAGGGAAGGATATTAAGCAGCCTTCATAGCCTTCACCCTCCAGATCTGTTAAGATTGTGACTCTCAGGACTGTCAGCCATCTGCAGTTCTAGTTGATGTATTTCTTTAGCTGCAGAAAATTAACCATTGTAGACAAGGGACTGATAGGGTGAGCTTCAGGATCCCATTATTACTACTGAAGGACAGGTTATTTATCCGGCCCTTTAGAGCGGCCATGTCTTGATTCATTGCTGTGTATATGTGTATGTGTGCGTGCGCGCGTTTGGGTGCAATGCATGCCTGGCAACTGCTGTTTTCAGTGCAGTTCTGGCTGAGTGCCCTGGTTTGTTTGTAGGCACTCTCTGCGGCTGGTGAGCCTGCCGGCTTTCTTCCCCAGCGACAACAGTAAAAAGAGACTTATTGAGGACACAGAGGACTGGCGACCACGGACTGGGACTACTCAGTCTCCTTCCTTCCGCGTTCTGGCCCATCTCACAGGCACAGAATTCAGTAAGTGCCCCTTTGGTGGGAACTATGTAAGGAGCACAGCAAGCTTTATTTTCCTATCTCTCTTGAGTGGCCAGTTCCCACTAGAGACTCAGGGGAAGCTTTTTGTATCTGCCACTTCAGGAAACAGGTGCAGTGGTACCTGAGATTTGGTGACAGCTCTGGTCCTTCTCTCACTCCGTCTCCATGGTCAGAGTCAAGTGCTTGCGTTCCTCCTCCTCCCTCTCCTCCTCCTCCTCTTCTCTGATATTCCTGGGGATGCCCCCTTGGCCTCATGCAATCTGTCTGGGGATGCAGCTAAATGCTCTGCAGGCATCTCCTTCTGCTTCCCTCACCCCAATTGCTATGACCAGGCCCCACCTCTCTTGGGGATAACCTTAATTAATTCTTGCTTTTTCTTTCCATCTACCAACCTGATTGGCCCAAACTCTGATCCTCTCTCTTTCTCCTTTCCTTCTGCTGCTGCCAGTGCGAGACCCAGATGACGAGCATCTTAAGGCGGCCAGGTAAGAAGGGCCAGATCTTTGGGGCTTGAATTTCTTAGGGTTAGAGAGAGGATTTCTGCCTGAGTTCCTCAAGTGCTAGGATGCCAGCTGAGATGAGCTTAGGGTTTCAGACTTGTTTATAGAGATACTTTTTATTTCTTACTGCAGACAGTTTGTATAATACATCCATAGTTAAGCATGATTTATTAAGCCAGTTTTCTGGGTTCATATGGCACACTAGATCCTAAACTAATGTCTTAAATTGTTGTTGGATGAGTTGAGGTGTTGCATGAACACACTTGCTTTATTGTCTGCTGGTGGGAAAGGGGAGGGGGAGAGAAAGAAGTCCTTTTTTCCCTTTGAGGGTGGGGTGCTATTGACACAGGTTGGGCATTGTGTGAAGTGTCTTCTGCATGCACTCTGTCTCTTTCCTCTCTCCTCCCTTCCCCTAACATTACTGTTTCCTCTCCACTGTCTGCCTTCCCTTTCATTTTCTTTTTCTAGAGAAAAGTTTGTCCTGGAACTCCGGAGCCCCCGTTACACTCACCTGCGTGACTGGCACCACCAGCGATCAGCTACCTCTCTGAATGTGCTCTCCTAGGATGTGTAGGCTGATCCTGTCTTGCTCTTCCAACTCGATCCTTCTGTTGATTGTATGCAATGCAGATGTTACGTAGGGAGGGCACATTTCTGTCTGTTTCCTTCCGGCTGTTGAGTGTAACTTGAAAATAGGAAGTCCCCACAACTCCTGGAATGTAATGATTGATCTGTACTGGAGAATTACTTAGTTAGGAACTAGAAATAAGCAGGAGACTTTTGTTTTACGGACTCACACTTTGAATTCCATGCCTCACTTCCATGTCCTCAGTGGAAAGAAACTTTAGAATCCAGCTTTACCATTGGAGAGGATGATTAGTTTCCCCACCTTAAAGAAATGTTTTGGAAGAAGGAAATAAGTGGGAATTATTTCCTGAATATGTATACTCATATACGGCTGGCATATTCTACCAATGGAAGATTTTCTAGATTTCTCAGACTGGCCTTGTTTTTATGAACTGTCAAGAGTTTTTCCCTCCTGGATAAGCATTACAGAAAAAGATGGCATCTTTAGCCATTTGTTTTGTTTGGGTTCTATTGATGACACTTATAAACTAGCCTTCTTCCAAGGAATGTAAGATCACATGCATGGCTCTCTGCCCTTTCCTCATAATGCAGTCAGGTGAGCTAAGTGCAGGAAGAACAACTGGCCCAAGGAAACACGGCGTAATCCATGTAAACACTGGGGTTTGAGCCTTAGTCTCCAATACCTGCACAGGTAGTTCTCAGTTTAACCAATTCAAAAATCTCCTTGGGCAGCATAGAATCTTGGAACAGTCAGGGTTGTACAGTCTACCTTTGCCACTTTCTGATACTAGACTGGAAATGAAGTACTGGACTGAGTACTGGACTGGAAATGAAGAACCACTCTTCTCCAGATAAACCCCCTTCTGCCTCTCCACATCTGTTAGAGAAAATGGTCTTCCCTCCAGTCTTCTGCCCTGCCATGGCTACCCTGTCCTCTCCTTGCTCCCTTGGCTACGAGTGTTGGTTTGTGTTTGCTACTTTCAGGGAAGAACCAGCATTCCTCTCTGGGTGGGCTGATGAGATCTTGAGAGATTGCAAAACTATCTTGCTGCCCATAATTTGATTGGAGGTGTCTATTTTGCACTTGATCTATATACCAAGGCGCCTTAATTTGCAAAAGACAACCACGTTTGATAAGTGCGATAGAGGTGCTCTTGCATCTCTATCACAGGAGACTTGGGAAGAGGGGTGAATTGCTCTGTATCTCTTTCTGCATCTAGATCAGGGGTCTCTAACCTTGGCAACTTTAAGTCTTGTGGACTTCAACTCCCAGAATTCCTCAGCCAGCCAAGCTGGGAGTTGAAGTCCAGAAGTCTTAAGGTTGCCAAAGTTGGAGACCCCTGATCTAGAATGTCCTTTTCCCTCATGGAGGGCACATCGTACGCTCCTCTGTTGGCTACAACTCTGCCGTTGTGAGAATTTTATCAATGTTTGGTCTACATGCATGATGCAGAATTCAACTATTATCTGTACAGTGCTATAACCGCCCACTCTTGAGTGCCTGAAATGTAGTTAAGACTTTGCAGTCTAGGTGGAGACTCACTTACTACTTTCCATTTTGTAGTAAAAATAAATGCTTCTATTCTCATATCTGACTTCTGCCTATTTATTATTGTATAGGCAACTGAAACTGGAGATGCTGAGTCACTGGTGAACTAAGCCAAGCTGTGGGTGAGGAATTGTTCTTCAGTGGAGTTTCAGCCGGTGTGTCATCTGAAAGGTCACTTAGGATGCAGTTGGGAAAGCAGTCTCTGTTCACTTTTAAGCTTGGAGTTTTCTTACTTTTTGGTGCTGGTTGACGTCCATCTCCATGCCCTGAGGGTTAGGTCTGGAAGAACTAGAGGATTGATGGCCTTCGTGGCAACTGGCAACCGCAGGCTTGTCCCAAACAATCTCTGCTCCTATGCATGCAGATTGGCCTATATGGAACATTAATTTTCCTCACAATGGTTGGGCTGTGATCCTGATGAGGAAAGCATATCTATCTCTTGGTTGTGATCAGATCATTTCCTGGTCCATTTGAGATGTCCTGCCACTGAGGACTTTTGCGGACTATGTAACTTATTAGAATGGTCTGTCCAAGGCAGGTTTCTGGGAGGTACTTGAGAAATTTCTCTCAACCTGATAGGCAGTTTCATTTATTGCCAGGTTGACCTCTGGCATCAGGAGGGTGATTCAGGCTCCTTGACAAGATTGCATTCCCTTTTGCATTAGATTATTGAGGAACTTTGGGAGAGATGAAGCAGAAAATGTGATACTTGGAGAGTTGATGGAGAAAAACAAGGACTCAACCTGAGTATGAGTGGGAACTCAAACTCATACCTTTATCATGGCAGTAAAAAAATGCAGTTCTCCATTGTTTTGTTTTTAAAAAAATTTGATTTATATGCCGCCCTTCTCCGGAGACTCAGGGTGGCTTACAATGCGTTAAGCAATAGCCTTCATACTTTTGTATATTTTATACAAAGTCATTGCCCCCACAATCCGGGTCCTCATTTTACCTACCTTAGAAAGGATGGAAGGCTGAGTCAACCTTGAGCCTGGTGGGATTTGAACTTGCAGTAATTGCAGGCAGCTGGCAGCTAAGTGCTATTTAACAGCGCTTTAGTCCACTGCTCCACCAGGCTCCTGTTCTTACACCACAGGAGTAAGTGGATGTTAATAACTGCCTTAGTCTACTGAGCCACCAGAGCTGTGGCTCTGTTGTTGCATGTTTGTCTGTTTGTTTATATCCCGCTTTTATTATTTTTACAAATCATTCAAGGTGGTGAACATGTGCACCGTCCTCTTCCTATTTTCTCACAACTACAACCCTGTGAGGTGAGCTGGGTTAAGGAGAGAGTGAATGACTTGCCTAAGGCACCCACCTGGCTTTCATGGCTAAGGGTGGGGGGGTTCTAGAACTCACAGTCTCTGCTTTTTAGCCTGATGCTTTAATTATTAGACCAAACTGGCAGTGGTGGACTGTTGATTAGCAGCATCATTTAGTATGTCTAGGGCCGTGATGGCGCCTATGGCACGCGTGCCACAGGTGGCACGCGGAGCCATATCAGTGGGCACATGAGTGTTGCCTTAGCTCAGCTCCAGTCCGCATGTGCGCGCCAGCCAGGTGATTTTCAGGCTTTCCGGGCCTACCGGAAGTTGGGAAACAGGCTATTTCTGGCCTCCGAAGGATCCCGGGGGCGGGGGAGGCTGTTTTTGCCCTCCCCATGCTCCTAGAAAGGCTCTGGAGCCTGGGGAGGATGAAAAACGGGCCTATTTGGCCCACCATGCCATCATGTGCCAAAAGCGGGAGGAGCGCAGGGGTGTTGCGCGCGCATGCGTGTGGGGATGGGGCGCACTGAATTATGGGTGTGGGCACGCGTGGGCACGACCCCTCCACACTCCCCCCGCTTTTGGCACGTGACGGCAAAAAAGTTAGCCATCACTGGTCTAGGGCTTTCTTGGGGAGAATGAGTAGGTGTAGTTGCCTCCTGGCCATTGTAGTTGTTTCATACAGTATTTTCAGATATACTTAACTCAGAGTTGCTGAAGTTTTGACTCTTTATGGTTGATGTCCAATGAGGTGACGCAGGTGATACCTTACCATATTATGCTTTTGGCCTGTAGATTCTGATGATGTAGTCTCTGGATATACTGTGACTTATCCCCATGCTCTCACTTGCTTTGCAAGGTATTGGTGGGGGCATAACTGGCTGGATTTGGAAGGTGACAATGCCAGCAGTTTTGAAGGAGGTTTCGGTGGAGCTTCTTAATAGATTATCCCTGCATCTGGTTATTTTTGACAGCTATTTGACACCTCTTTTTAAGGAACGTTTTTGAGTGGGTGGGTGGGAACAGTTCTTACACAATCAAAAACAAACGATGTCACATTTGGCTGTTATCAAAACATGGATCCAATGGAAACTTCCCATTCCACCCAAAAGAGAGTCACTTGCAGGCGTGTACACTGAGCACAGGTAGGAGAGAGGTGCAAGAATTTAAATATTGATTGGACTACAAGTAGAAATTGCATTGAATACCCAGCAATTGCTGGAATTCTTTTTTAATGGCTTCTTAGACTTACCACAGTAAGTCTCATGTTCTCGTATCTTTGGCTGCTTGTTTATCTGTTCTAGTCCAGCTGACTGGGAAGAAGTTTGTCAAGGATTCCAGTCTAAAAGACCGGTCTAGAAGAAGCAGATTATTTGAATGTATTTCAGTTAAAGTTCAGTTTTGAGCATAGGACAGAGATGGAGTTGGCCACTCAAACTGATGATTTTATTGAGATTTGCACAGAAGTAGTGCATCCTTCAAAGGGGTGTGGTGGCTCAGTGGCTAAGATGCTGAGCGTGTCGATCAGAAGGTCGGCAGTTCAGCGGTTCGAATCCCTAGTGCCGCATAACGGGGTGAGCTTCTGTTACTTGTCCCAGCTTCTGCCAACCTAGCAGTTTGAAAGCATGTAAAAGATGCAGGTAGAAAAATAGGGACCACTTTGGTGGGAGATATGGCTATACACACACACACACACACACACACACAGAGTATTGATGTATATATGTCAACACACACATATATATACACACACATACATATATACATAAATACATATATAAAAGAAATCAGTATTTTCAGGTGCTGTTTTATCTTGGCACCTTTGGGAGCAGAAGCCTATCAGCAGTCTGGAGCTTCTTTCTTTTCCTTTTCCTCAATGCACTATTTTCTAGTGCAATTACATTATTAGGTAGCTAGTAAGAAGCAGGATGGTGGTTGAGGATTCTGTTCTTGTCATGGGGCACAGATAAAAAATACACCCTTTAGGCAAATCATTGTATGAGTGGACTAGAGGTAAAAATGCACAGAGGGGTGTGTTTTTTTTTTAAAGGACAAAGTCCCTTGATCTAGAGCAGAGCAAACCACTGCATGGCCTCTGTAATGTGCCAGCATTCCATTGTTCTTTTCAGCCTGGGAGGATGTGGTGCGGATCTTGCTGAGCTGTGCCACTTTTCACTGCAGGTGGGGGATCTTAAGTGTGAGGAACAATCCGTGTTAAAAGCGAGAAGGAGAGAGAGAGAGAGAGAGAGAGAGGAAAAAAAACACCTCCGTTTCCTGCCTGGTGATACAAATATGTGAGATTCCCCAAACATGACAGTCTCTGATGTGAAGAAACGTTGCCTGTGTGTTTTGAAGGTGTGTGTGATCATTTTCAGATCTACAGTCCATCGCTTTCACTCAGAATGGTAGAATTTAGATAAATGTACATAACCACAGTTGTTCTTGCATGGGATGGGGGTGGGGTGGGGTGGGGTGCTTGCATCCTGAGAGAATGTTTTCTTCCAGCTCACCCCAACTAGGTATCTAAGAAAGGGGAAAGAAAGAATTGGTGAACATCCTGGGATGTCTGTGTTTTATTTTCCCTTTCATGGGGCTGCTCAGAAGTGTTCTCTGCCTCTTTACTTCGTCTGACAAGCTCTATGCATTTGTTCAGGTCTTCCATCCTTCTGTTTTCGGTGAGCTTCTGCTCCAGTGCAGGCCCGCTGCTCCTGGCCGGCAGCATTTTCTGCTGAAGTGCAGGTAGCATCTTGCTCTCTTCTTTCTGGATCATCTGCTGGAAAAGGCTGGCTCCAGGGCTGAGGTGGCTTCCTCTGCGATTCATCACACAAACTAAACTGCCACTTGGTTTCACCTCTTCCCTGCCATAGAGCTCCCTGCGGTAGTATTTGGCCTTGAAATGTCCCTCTAAGCACTGCATTGATAATTTATTTCTACTCGATAAGCCGGTTGTCCTTTTGCAGGCACAAGGCCTGAACATCTGGGGAAATCTAGCATGGTCCTATTTACCCTGATGGTTTGGGATGAGCATATGTTCCCATTGAAACACCCCTGACTAGAGTTGTATGTGAAAACAGCATGAAGCTAGCATTGGTACCCAAGTATTCACCACATTCCCCATCCCATCCTTCCGTGATACTTTATCGGGTATCACAAAAAGCATGTAATCATCAGAGAGATGAGGGCAGAAAGAGCTTGGTTGGCTAATTTTCTTAAAATGTTAAGAATTTACTTCAGCATCATTCCAGTAGGATTCAGAAAAGATGGAGTGTTCTGGGGATGCTTTCAAGCAAAGTTCGGGGTTGGGGTTTTTTTTGTTTTTTTTTAAAAAAGCTGCCTGCTGACAGCTACACCAGACGCACAGCTTAAGTGTAAGTTGCCAATTCCAAAACAATTCTGGCACTGTAACAACTTTGTCTCAAATGCCTTCAGTCAAGAGAGGTACTGGATGACGTTTTGTGCCTTGTTTTGATCAGGATCTTCAATTCTGCTAACTCTCCTGTGTGGGAAAGTCCTACTTACCTCCTGCAGGGAGCTTTAGTAGAGTGTGCTCTTCTACTACATTAATACCAGGCATTGTTTCTATACCATTGTTTAATGACTCGGAACTGCCCCAACAATTATTATCCTAACAACTGTCGCAACAGAACAACTACTTAAGAGATGTTTCCTTTGTAAGCATGCAGACACACACCTCCTCCTGCAGCCTTTGACTCAATCTTGACTGGCTTGGAGGAATGCAGTGGGCCTGGAGAAGAGTTGACTGTTGTTTCCTATGTCTCTTTTTAGAAAGGGAAACTATTTAGAGGAATCAATGTTCTTCTGAATGTGTGTGCAGACAACAGTCCCTGTCCTTGGCGCTCTCTACAGTAGTTCTTTAAACCTTCTTTTGAAGCTAAATTGGACTTTTCTTTGGTCCTGTGGAGGGCAAAAGTGGGATGCCACCTTTCCACGTAAGTTGGAAGAATACTTTTCTTCTCAGGCAGCTTTGGACTTTCTGGGCTCAGAACCGACACTTCCTGCTTAGTTTCATGAACTCCCCTTCCTTTAACTCTACTGTATGTTGGGGAACCAAACCAGCCAATAGGGGTCACTGCTACACAGAGAACTCGGCCTATGGTCTCCTTGTCCTGGTTTTAATTCCTGCCTGGGGAGGAGGAAAGTGGGGCTCCCGAAGCCTAAGAATGTACGTTGGGTTCTCTCCTCTGTTAAATGCATTGTGAAGGGCCAGCCTCTGCTTGGGTTATAAGGTAAAAGGCTAGGTTATTTGGAACTAATTGGTTATTTTGTAGCCAGGTCTCCATACCAGATCCGCCTTCTGCACCAGCCTTGACAGTGGAGCCTGGATATGGTAAGCAGGAACCCTGTGCATGCTAAGGAGAAAGGCAGCTGGAGTGGTGGTCCCTCAGCAGGAAAGTTGGGAGAGGAGGGGGGCAGGGGAAACTTCAGTGGAATGTCTCTGTCCTGGTTGTGGAAGCTGCTACAGCTTTCAACTCTGTAAAACAGTGAGCTCATTTTAAATTGTCCTTTGTGTGTGTGCATAGATTAGAAGCAGATTTATTATTTCCCTAAAGAAAAACCAAGGGTAATGTTTTCCCAATGACCCCCACACAGAATTGGAGCATGAGCCTTGCACATTTTGGATCACCCAAGCACCCCATGAACGTGCAGTGCCAGATACCTTGTGTAATTTCCACCAGGTTCTACTGCTCCAAAGCCTGTACCTATCACAGGCCCTTCCAGTCGTCCACCCTGGGCTGTGGATCCTTCCTTCGCTGAGCGATATGCACCAGATAAAACTAGCACTGTGCTGAGCACACACAGCCAGCCAGCCACCCCAACGCCTGTGCAGAACCGCAACTCTATTGTCCAGGCTGCACAGCAAGCTCCGGAGTGTGCCAGCAAAACGCCCATCTGCTATCAGTGCAACAAAATTATCAGGTAAGCCACAGAGTTTTTCGTCTAGGGTGGGGAACTCATTGTGGTCTCCCTCCGCTGCTGTATTACAGCTCCAGCAACCCAGCCAGCATGGCCAGTGATTAGAAATGCTGCCGATTGTACTTTAGCAACATCTAGTGGGGCCTTGCTATTCCTCTCTTTTCTCCCTCATTACTTGATTGAGGAGATAAATGTACAAATTGCCTTTGCTAATGAGGATTGAATATGTGTGAAGTGAACAGGAGTCTCAGAAGTGTGCTTTTTGGCTTCCTGCAACGTGCGTAATGCAGGCTGGTGAGAGAGAGAGGGAGCCTGTCTTTCCAACTGAAGAGAGTTGCTGCCAATCCACCACTCACCCTTTCTCTTTGCTTTCCAACAGGGGGCGCTACCTGATGGCTCTGGGACGCTACTACCACCCAGAAGAGTTCACCTGCTCACAGTGCAGGAAGGTGCTTGATGAGGGTGGCTTTTTTGAAGAAAAGGGCTCCATCTTTTGCCCCAAGTGTTACGACATGCGCTATGCCCCCAATTGTGCCAAATGCAAGAAGAAGATTACAGGGGTGAGTTCAGGTGAAACGCGGCCTTCAGGGTAGCAGGTTACACCCTCAGGTATGCTGGAAGTTAGGAACATTTAGGAAAGCCTGGTTGACTCTTAACCCTTTAGCTGTCCCTGACTTACAGTTCCCCTCCTTCCAGTTTTTTAATTGGTATGGTTAAGCCAATGAGAGCTGAAGTCCAGAAACACCTAGGGGGTCACAGTTAAGCTTACATTGTATTAATTCAAGGGTAGTTCATGCCTTAGGAGATAGTAATATGCTTGTTTCGTCAAGGGCCTCATTCAGGCCTGGAACAGAAGTGGGTGCTGATGTGTTGAAGATTAAGAGCTATAAACTAGAAGTTCTTGGTCCGTCTTTCTCCAGGCATGTTTATCAATCTCCTGCCTATTCTAGCCTCTTCCTTCTCCCCCGATTCCTAATGTGAGCACATGCTGGCCTAGGATTATCAAGATGATGGCTGTACAGCATGTTCAATGCTAAGTGCTCCATAAAGCTCTTTTTTCCCCTAATTATCTCGTCATGTTGGCCAAGAAAGTGCATCCATTCAGTGGAGTGACTCACATTCCTGTATTGCTTTAGGAAATTATGCATGCTCTGAAGATGACCTGGCACGTTCAGTGCTTTGTCTGCGCTGCCTGCAGAACTCCCATCCGCAATCGTGCTTTCTACATAGAAGAAGGGCAGCCCTACTGTGAGAGAGGTACTGCATACCGAATAATTGAGGGATGGCTCCGTGTTTCAAGCTTTCTGAAAGCCTTTAGCTGCTGTTCCAGCCTGATGAGATGGAATGTCTCCTGATTGGTCCTGGTAGCATCAGAGTTCCTTGTACCAAAAAGGAAAGCCTTGAGCAAAACATATATCATGCAATGTACTGCTAGCCCCGGATTTTCTATCTTGGGCAGCAGGAAGAAGTTGCAAAAATAAAATACTTGCCGTGCAATTCTCCTCTGTCCCTGGTTTGATCACCTTTTGTTGATGGTTGCTGGGCAGTGCCAGTTCTGCTAGGTTGCTATGGAGATGATAGATTAGTACCTGCATCACATAAAATGCCCACAAGCATGCTGGGAATTGTTGTTTTTTTCCCCTCCTTTCATTCTGGGTCTGAACAATACTGCTCTGGAATATTCCATTAGGAAATTGGGGGGGGGGGGGGGGGGGGATGTGATTTCACTAACGAAATAGTCACTCCTTCCATCTCCCATTCCCTGTTATTGGATGCTGTGAACAAATCTGGTATTCTCCCAGATGAACAAGCAGCTGCCTTTCATCAGAAAACGGGTGGGGACGGTGCACAGGATTCTTAACAGCATGTGTAGCCTTGCTTGACTTGAGTATGAGGATTGTCAGCCATCTCTAGCCCAACAAGCAGCACAGTTGTGTTAGACTATAAGCTTAGCTTATAACAGCAGAGAGATGGAGCTGTGGGGGGAAGGTCGGAAGGAAACCCAGAACAGAAATAGCAGATTTGTAGATTGGACTAAAAGATGTTAAGTAGAGCTGGTGGTATACTTGAGGAGCTCAGGCACTGGAAAGTTAACCCTGAACAAAATCAGATGAACTGTCAATTATTTTTAAGAGTTGCCATGTTAATAACAAGTTAGAAAAGCAGTGGCAGAGGATCCTGTGATGAATTTTCAGACTCTTCCCCTGGGCTGAGAAGGACTCCAATCAGGAACCATGGAGAGTTTTGATGCTCAGCATTGCTCAAGCAAAATAAAGCTACAGTATATGGATGCTTTTGGGCCTCTCTAGATGCTTTGGGGCTTGGCCTTCCCACCAAACCATCCAATCTACTACTCCATAGGAAATGCATGTTATGGGGGCCAGTGCAAGCAGAACCCTTTTTCCCAGCATAGGTACAATACAGTATTATGTTTGACAACGCTGGCTCAGGAATAATGTCATTTTCCTGTCCTCCTATCTCTCCCCTTTGTGCAAGATTATGACAAGATGTTTGGAACTAAGTGCCGTGGCTGTGATTTCAAAATAGACGCTGGTGATCGTTTCCTTGAGGCCCTGGGCTTCAGCTGGCATGACACTTGCTTTGTTTGTGCGGTAAGACAGTTTTCCCCCTCTTTCCCTCTCTCAAGTTTTAACTAATCTAATTCTACTATCTTCTGCTGCACTTCAGGGAAATGTATTATAAAATAATTGCAGGCTATTATTCCCAGCCAGGGGCAGGACTGGCTGGCATAAGATGTGCTTCCTTCTTCCTCTGCATTGAGGTTGGAGCTACTTGATGGTGCCTACGCAAGCCCTTTTCTCACTGCTTTGTAACTAGCAACATGAAGATCTCCTGCTGATGAAATATAGCGGAGAGCCAATGTGGCATAGCATTTGAGATGTTGGATCAGCAGAAAGACCCTTTCAAAGCTTTCCATAGCCATGGGAAATCACTGAATGGCGTAAAGCCAGTCTTCCATTTTAACCAAGCCTACCTTGCAAGGTTGCTGCTGCAGAGCTCCTGGAGGAAATGAAAACATACAGTTATAATTAATGTTGCAGGGGGGGGGGGGGGGGGCAACTGCGATGTGCATTGATGGTAGCAGTAGGCAGGATTTGTCAGGCTGACTTTCTCCCCTTCTATCATCTATCCAGGCCTTTATTATCAGGGGAAGGGGAGGAGGGAACTGGTGTGAATCTCATGGAGAATGTCTTTTTCCTCACAGATCTGCCAGATCAATTTGGAAGGAAAGACGTTCTATTCCAAAAAGGACAAGCCGCTGTGCAAGAGCCACGCTTTCTCCCACGTGTGAGGCGGAGGAGACCTTAAAGTGCCCAAGATGCTGCCTGCCCAAACTCTGCATCCCTCTTTCCTGTCCTGAGAGAGCTCCCAGACCAGATGTCTCACTTGACCATTTTTCCCCATAGAGGGAAAGGGTAAAACGCTCAGGGTCCTTTTAGGGAGGTTTACAACTATTGTATTTTTTTTACCTAAACTGGTGTTCTTCCTATGTATTTGGCTTTTATCTCTTGCATACTCCATTCAGCTTGTGGTTGAAATTGCTAGATATTTGGGGAGTTGAAGTCCAGGATTTCTAGAGGACACCAGCTTAGGGAAGGATACTGTAGAGTTCTGTGCCCATTTCAGCCAAAGAAAGAAAGTCTTGAGAAGTTTCTCCCTAGTAAAGGATCCCAAATGATAGCATGCTTGAAAGGAAGCATCAGCTGGCCTTCCCCTGAAGTCATTAACTCAGTGAAAACTTGCTATTAACGCTCCAGGGAAAAGTGGGGGAAGGCAGCTTTCCCCAGAGTTCACTAGCATTACTTTCTTTCCCTTTTGCAATGTAGTTACCAACAATCCTCTGCCCTCCCTTCTCTGACAAAGCATTTGCAAAGGGCTTCTATAATCAGATTGGCTCTGCCTTTTGCCCATTGGCATGCATTTCCAGCTATGTTGCTCAGTGAAAATTGCTTTTTCCAAAAAAAAAAGAAAAAAAAGCCCCAAACCCTAAATCTCTTTTCCTCCTAACCACTTGCTAGTAACAAAAATAAGAGCCTCCCTACCACAGAAAGTGAGTGGCTTATCTAAAGGATGGTGGTGTAAGTTTCCACAGACCAAGAAAAAGCTTACTTCAAAGTACCGTACAGGAAAGAACAGTTTCAAGATCCCGCTTCTTCACACCAGCAAAAACTGCTTCTCCATCATGAGATGAACTTGGGACTCTATACTTAGGAACACAACTTTATATATACTGTAGCACAAAACTTCTGAGGTCAGTGTTGGCCCCAAAGCACCCCTACCAAAGACCTAGTATATTTTCTTTTGCTCTAAATGTATTTCTCAGAACTGTGCTGTTCAGCTAGGAGTCTGTGATTCCTTGCCACCTTTGATGCCCTAATAAAGTACGTCTTTTAATTCTTCATCCTTGTGGGTTTTGATTGTTTAGGAGTTCCTAATGCTTGGAACATCGGAAGTAGAGAAATCAGATGCAAATAATAGACATTCAAAGCACAGTGCTGTTACTTTCTTTCTGTTCCTTGTCCACCAATTGTACTTAGAGGAAATTTCAAGAGAGAGTAACTATTATTGCTGCAATTCAGAACCACTTATCTTATTTTGAAAAGCGACAACTAGCAAGCATCTTTTCATGCAATGATGATATTTTAGGTCACAAACTGCTGGGAATAATTCTCTTATAAGGAAATGGCCTAATCTGGGTGGACAGAATACTTTTACTATCATATGTAGACAGATTGTTTCTCTTCTGGCAATAGTTCAATGAAAAATAAGCAGTCTTGGAGAGTGAGAAAAACCCCCCCCCCCATCAAGTCTATTTAGTGCAAAGGCTGTCCACCGGTTCATAAAAATAATGGGAGAAGAGCCACAGTGGGATCAAAAGAAGGAAGATACTAGAGTCAGCAAAATATGCTAATGTTGCTTGGTCAAAGTTTATGACGGATTCCTAGGAACATGGCACCTGCTGAGGTATCATATACTTCATATACTTTGTTTGGAGATGAGGAAAGCTTCCCTTTTTGCTCCACTCCCCCACCATAAATTCTTCTATTTACAAATTAATTTATCCTTTTTAATGGATCAATGCATTATGCTTCATAACCTGGAGAAGTGTTTTCTGCACTTCCTTGTTTAAGATATATAGCACGTGCCTGCTGTGATTATTTCAGTTTTGGTGTCTGCTTTGGGGGTCGTTTTGTTGTTGGAAGTTACCTTTGTGCCTTTGATGATTATTGATCCTAATTTTTATGAAAGATTTATTGTAATGAGGCAACTTTTCAATGGAGCACATTTTTCTAGGGAAGCAAAGCCTCATCAAAAGCACACACTAGATCGATGCCTTGAGGTCATTGTTTCAAGGAAAGTTGATCTATAAGTAGACTGTAAGATAGATGATAACAGCAGCTTAGCACTCATGGAAACTCTGTTAAACTCCATTCATTCATAATTGTTGCTAAGGGGTAAAGGCCACCTCAAATTGAATTTGACTCCTGGGGATGATATGGACATATTTTTGGAGCTGCATTATAGTTGTTTGCCATGACCATCTCTTAGGATATTTTTCAACTTCCATGATATTTCGTGCCAGTTCACACACACACACCCTCCGCCCTTCTAATACTAACTAGACCAATCTTTACTCCTAGGATTTTTGCTTTATAAATATTTCGGAATATAGTAGTTTGTCACAGCCTGGTTCTTCAGGTTTTTGTACTTGTTTTATTGGTGGTGGGGGGGGGGGGAGAGATTTGCTTGTTGGGTTTTGGAAAGCGCAGATGGAACAAATGGGAATGTCAAGCAGGGACAATTAGTTTCCCCCTACTCTTCACCTTGTCCAGGTCATCTTTACAGCTGCTCAGTTTGATTGCATTGCCACTAGAAACCACATGGGCTTTAACTGAAGAAGCCAGGTGACTAGAAAAGAAATGCAGGGCCGAGGGAGAGAAAGCCTCTTACTTGATGGATTTTGCAAGGTGCCATGACAGCCCAGCTGCCACCCACTCATTATGGGAACGAGCCTTTGTCTGACTTCACAGTCCCAGAAAATGACCTGGAGAAGCTAAACAGGAGGCAGACATCTTTCAAACAGGCAGACATCTAATGCCTATGAGAAATGTTCAAGAGTGATAGGAAGAAAAATCTGGTAGGAGTAAGCATCCTGCATTTTTCCAAATGCAGCAAGAAGTGATCAACTTTAAAAAAAACACAGGAGGGATCTATGTCCTTTGGAGAGAACACCCCCCCCCCCCGCAGCTGCTCTTGTCTGTATTGATGCAATTGTTCTGGTGTAAATCATCCTGGCTGAGGATGCCTTCCCTACTCAAAAATCTTTTCCCAGCCTGATGATATCCAGATGTGCTGGATATCATTAGCACCATCCACACAGCCCGATGTGGACTTTGCAATGGGAAACATCCCAGAAGGTGCAAGATTGGGGAAGTTTCCGTTTTCCTTAATAGTTTATACTGTACTTTCCTGTGATCTGGACCAGAAAATGCAGTTTGGAAGAGGTTAACCGGTCAGTTCGTTTCTAGCCAGTAATTGATCACAACCGGAAAGTTGTTTTATACAAAACAGCCTATTAGTGCCTGTGCAGAGTGCCGCTCCTGAGTGAAGTTCACCCCGAGGGTGCTCTCTATACAGTTCCCAAGCGGCTGCAAGTAAGGAACAGAAGATCTGTTGGGATCGCCCATCTCCTACGCCCAAAATTTACACCTGAAGGCAGGCCGGGTGGGCAGGGCAGGGCAGGTTCTTTCTTTCTCGTGCCGGCCGGACTCTGGCCAAGGCTTTAAGGGCTGCAAGATGGCTGATTCCGCGCACCCACGTGTGGAGAAACCGGGAGGCGGCGGTTTCTGGTGCTGAAGAGCCGGGGCAGGGGCGGGAGGGGGAGCCCGTGCTCCCGGCGCTAGGACCCAGCGCGCGCACAGGCGGAGCCTCTGCTCCTCGCCCGCCCGGCTCCCTCTCCGCTGCTGCAGTGTCTCCGAGGCAAGCAGGCAAGGCGGCCTGTCTTAATCCGAGCGCGGCTCCGGCACTGCTCTCTGCTCCCGAAAGCAGCATCCTTCCGTCGCCGCCGGCATGGCTGGCGTGAGCTTCAGCGCGAACCGCCTGGAGCTGCTGGCCTCATATCAGGAGGTGATCGGGGAAGACAGCCCCACGGACTGGTAAGCCCCCCGGAGAGCGGGCGATCCAGCTCTTTGTCCCCTCGGTGGGGAGGGGGGCGGTGGCTCCAGCCGCTTTGTACAGGGGGGCGTGGGCGGTGTCTGCCTGCCTGCCTGCCTTTCTCTGGGAAATCGCTCTCCCGCTCCTTCCCTTGCACGCTCCCCGTTTAGCCCCGGAGGATGATCAAGGGAATTCCGCGCCTCCCACCGGCAAGATGCTACTTGAACGTGGGACGGACTGGAGGGCGGGCGGGCGCAGCCGGAGGAAGAAGCCATTAGCAACCCCAAGTGGTGCATTGGCAACACCGCTCGCCGAGCGAGGTGGGGCGACGGCTCCTTTTGTGGGATACAAGGGGGGCACCGGCTGAAGATGCTCCGACGGTCTTTTGTAGTCGGACCGGAGCTGAAAAAGACGCCTCTAACGGCAGCGCCCCATTTGGGCGAGGGGACCAGCCGGGGAAGCCCTCGCTTGCGATTCGAGGCTCGAAGGCACGTCCTAGCAGTCGCGTCCGTCTCCGGACGCCCCCTCCCCGGCACTTTGGCTCGGGCGGGGGCGGATCCCCTTCGCTCTTTCCACCTGCTCTGCTGCCTCCGCGGAGCTGTCGTAAGCCTCGCGGCCGTAGCCCCGCACAAGACAGCCCCAGGCCGTCATCTTGGAAGGCTGCCCCCTGCTGCGGTCATCCTAGAGCCCTCCGTGGCCTTGCCTTCCACTCTTTTCCCCGGGTTTTTTTTGGGGGGGGTGGGTGGGGGGGTGAAAGTTCTTCGATAGAGACCCGCTACACAAAGGAAGGTGGGGCCGGGCAAGGAGAGAGGCGGGGGTCTGAAGGCTTGAGGGGAGGGACTGGTGGACTGGGAGGGGGAGGAGGAGGAGGAGGGTCTGTGAGAGGCGTAAAGGGAGGCATCCAGAACTAGGTATCTCAATTCAAGAAATGCTCGGCTCCAAACTGTGGCAGCCTTTCATCCTAGCTGCTGAGGCCTGGGTCTGCAGAAGAGGGGAATTTTGTGTGTTTTAGGCCTTTTCTTCTCTGTGGCAGAGGAAGCCTATAGGAGTCTCTGTAGCCATGGCGTACCATTCAAAGGCCTTCAGAGGCGTTGGTCAAGAGCCTTGAGGCTACTCCTTCCCAGAGCAACCTTGATTTGAAGGCTGCCTGTGGAAGCCGCCTCCTTACAAAGAGACAACACAATTGGCATCTGCTCCATTTTTGCAGTCCTCCCCAACAGGATGGAGTAAGGCAGGTTTTGATAATGAGACTTGCTTATTCATATTTCTAGCTAATAGGTATTCACAGCTCTGAAGCAGAAGGAATCTTCCCTTTATAGCTCATTAATCATTTTCAGACATTTAAAGCAACTTTTGTTTCAGAGGCCACTGAAGATTACTCCCAGGCAGTTTAGTATGTATACTTTCTAAGGTGCAGACTTGCCTAGAGAAGTTCAGATAGTCCCCTAAATCAAGGTACCAATACTGCATTTAGCTTGAAATTATAGAAGAGTTAATCTGTTACCTATTATGCAGTTTTAAAAAGGGGGGGAGGGGGGACAACTGTTTTTTAGTCTTTAAAGCAATGGTGGCCTATTATCCTCTATGGGTGTTTTGAATAGGTCTCTCTTTTTCAGCATCAGTTCCCTACTGGTGAAATCCAGCATTTACTCTTACTCTTTTATTTAGATAAGTAAATTAAGGAACAATAGAAAACATGTTTTACTATACATATGTGACATAAGTGACTGCTGATGACTGGATACCATCCACTGTAGGCTTCAGGATGTTTTCTAAGGCACCTCTGTGGACTTAGTTTTGTTTTTTAAATAATTTATATAATCCTGCATTTGTCTTCATAGCGGCTTTTCCCATCTGGATGCCTTCCCAGATGTACTGCTATTACCTTATTCCCATGCAGCTGGGTGATAGTTGGGAAAATAGATAGAAAAGTACTTTAGAATTTAAATATAAGTGATTAAAGTTCTAGGATTCCCATGAGGCTTTATTTACTTTGCATATTGATCCTCACATTTTCAATGTTTTGTTTTGTTTTGTTTTAATGCAGGGTTTCCCCTTTCTGAAAACAGTTTCTTGAATCTCCTGAGCCTGCTACATCTCTCCCTCTCTGTCTGCCAGGAAGCTGTTTCCTCTGTCACTGTTGGGTTCTCTTTCCCCATTCAGGTTGCTTGAAAGCTCTTGTGCACCCCATAAAGTATAATTTTAGCAAGAGTGCCATGCATACTGCGATAAAAAATAAAATCTCCAAGTTGAGCTTGACCCCTAATGATTTTACAGATACCTCCTTATGGCAACAGCAATGACGTAGTTTGCCATTGCCTTCTTCCTGGGTGGTTTTTTAAAAAAAACTTCCCAGTTTAGCTTCCAGCTCTCATAACCCCCGATACCTTTCTATCCAAACTCTAACTTGGCCTACCTATGCTTGGTTTCCAAACCTAGAGAGAGCGCCAGCGAGGTGCCACCAACATTTTTTATTTCCTCCTTCCAAAGACGTGCCATTGTGTAAGATGGCATCTTCTATTTTCTTTGGTCTTCTTGGCAGGATATGACTTCTGGTTCAGAAGCTGAAGCCAACTCTGTTCTGTGCTTTGAACTTGATCTGCCCCTACTTCTCCTCATCTACTACAATGTCTTTGAAGCTGCCCATATCATCAGCACATTGATTGCAGAAGGACAACTAGTTCTTGTCATCTCCTGCTGAGCCATGAGTTTTATACTCATTTCTGGAGAGGAAGATGGTAGACATGGCTTTCTGGGGATATTAAAAGCCTTCATCTGTGCTTTACTTTTTTCCAACCTATTAGTTTTCTTCCCCTTTTAGTGCTCCTATTTTCTTCCCTTCCATATGCACACACATACCATGTGCTTCATAGCGGGAGGTCTTCTTTCTTTGAAGCTCACTCTTCTTCTTCTCTTTCCTCCACAGCAGAAGGTCTCCAGCTGTTCTTTTGCCTACTTCCTTCCCTTTCAAAGCCCAAGCACTCCGAGGCCCTCCTCCCTGGCTCCAACTTGGAAGCTAGGGCCTCATGGACTGTTTAGCCGGAGACGCTGCCTATAAATCATTGTACATCCACTTGCTAACAATAAAGAGGCAGCTGGAAGAGCATATATAGTACGAGTAGGGTTTGTGGTAGGAAGTGGAGAAACAACAATGGGAAATGATCACAGCATTGTATGAAAGAAATTCTATGCTCAGAAAATCATGAATTTGCAACAGAAGGAAAATTTTGCTGCAAAATGAGTTAAAAGCAAGCAAAGACTATATAATATATCAAATACAATCATTCCTTTGTTCTGTTCCCACTGTCAGAAATTAAGCTGTCAGCTTTTTAGGATAGTGGCCTGTCATTTCCTCTTCCCACATATTGTAAAATTGTGAAATTAATAATACTGCCTAAGTAGCAATACTAATTGGGAGAATTAGAGAAGGAGCAAATTACATTCACGGGATCTACCATGAAAAAGCCATATCTCTGGGAGAGCAGGCTACTTGGGGTGGGTGGGGGTGAGGTAATAGGGATCAACATGAAACTGCTGTCAACAGCTTAGGGAGCAGGTAAAGGAATCAACATGAAAGAAAATCCCTTGAATCAAAGATGGTCATATCTAAAGCATAAATTTCTATAAAATTAGGCAGTGTTGCAACAATATTCATGGATTTGCTGCTAAGGAAAAACCCCTTCTCTAAAAAGAGAGCACAAAATAACCCGTAATAGAAGTAGTGCTGCTGTGTTTTTAAAGACAAGACTCATGTGATTTTGATCTCTCCAGAAATGTGTGTGGCTGGATTTTGTAGGGAGAAGTCCATCTTGAAGTCAGTCAGATTTGGTGGCTTGGCAGTTAGTTTACTGGCTTTTGTGACATGACATACTTAAGCTCTTTCTCAAGCGTCTTGAAATTAGAGAGATTCCTGGATCTTTATTATAAGCAGGCAGGCAAATAGTGCATGTTAAATCAGAATTTAAAATCCTGTCAGACATTAATTCTGCCCTGCAAATCAGTTTTTAAAGATGGCATTAGCTATCAAGTAAACCCCTCCCTGAGCTTTCAGAGATGCTTTCAATTATTATACCAGTGCTCTGTGAGTTGGTTGGAATTTAATTAAAGATATTTGCTGCTAACCAGCCTCTCTCCTCTGGTCTCATTGATCCAGCTACCACCCTCCTTTTTGAAGCTCGAGTAAGAATATTAACATCTCTGTTAATTTGCTGTTGGATCCTGGAATTATAATTTTTCAAGATTTTATTACCATTTGTATTTGCCCTGTTGTACTAGCCATCTTTTTCCACCTTTAGGCCATTTTATCTCCTCCTTCCAAAGAGCTTGGGGTGGCATTTTATACTCCTAATAACTATATGAATTAACAAAATTGATCACATGTATCGGTGGTCCTGATAAAAATCTTAATTGTGCAGGGATCTGAACCTGGGGATCCCCTGCCCTAGCATGATCTTAGTTCCGTGCCCCATTTTTGGCTCTTCTTTCTTTCTCCATTTGCATTAGTTTTCCATTCATGCTGCTATCCTGGCCCTGAGATCTCTCTCCCTGTTGGCTGGCCTTCCTTTGTCCTCTTGAAGCATTTTCATCCAGCTTGCTCTCCAAGACTGCTGGGCGGGAACAGCCCCTTCTACCCAATGCTGCAACCAAAAGTCTTTTTCCTCTTGCAACATGCCGCTTCCTCCTCTAGCATTTTAAAGCCTGTCCCATTTGGAACCCAACATTGGACTCTGCCCAGATTTTCTGGGCTGAGTCTCATCCGGTTCACTCTAGTAGTGAAACAGAGAAAGGATGATATCACTGAAGCGGAGAACATGTAGCGAAAGAACCCTGATGTGTGGCAGCTGCAGAGATTTAGGGGTAGACAGTGGGGTTGAAGTATGATGGAATTATGGAGGCTTGATGAATTTGGTAGCTTGAAATTGGGAAGCCACATGGCTCAGCAAAATTGGGTGTGTCTATAGGGCTCTAAATGGGAAGAATGAGTTTCAGAGAAAATGAAGACCAGGATTTCCTTTGGTTTTAATCAAGTGTCACCTTTGAAGAGGGAGGAAGGTTACTTGAGCCTAAAGCTGGTTTCTAAGTGGGGATCTCTCTCTTTCCCCTCCTTTTTTAAAAAGCCCACTATTTCCCCCAATTATCCTGTGGTTTGAACCCATCAGGTCATTGTTGCTCCAGGGCACACTCAAGTGATACAATGCTTTGCCAAAGGACCAAGAGAGTTTGCAAACCTCAAATGTTTAACAATGAATGAGCTAAAGGTTGCAGCACCCTTCAGGATTCAGATCCAGCACTAAAAGCAACATCTGGAGGTGGGACAAAAGAAACCCTACCCAAGTTTCTAAGAAAGGGGGCCAGGAAAAGTCTGCTGTCTGGATCTTATTCCCAAAAGATGCTGGGGAAGCCAGCTGGGGATGGTTGGGGTGGGGCTGAACAATAACTTCTTTATGCAGCAAGCCTTACCATGGCTGGTGGGCAGCTGTCCACACAGCAGGCCCCATCCTGGAGCCATTCAACCACAGAGTGTGGTGGAAGGACTGTTGGAGGGCAGGGCAGGGCAGGGCGGTGGGTGGAAGGCACCTGGCCGCCTTCGCTTGTGGCTCAAGGTCATTTCGGTGGGTGACAAGACTCCTTATCTTGGGGGAATAGGCTGACCACTCCTATTCCTTGGCAGTGCTTGGTTGGTGGGCTGTGGGGCATCAATTCAATTAGGGAGAGGAATGGCTTCTGGCTGGGAGGCAGAAAAGTGCTGAACGCGGCAAAAACTGCCTGCGGGGTTGAGAGCGAGGACGGACAAAGCCTCTGCCTCTCTGCGCTGCTCTGGCGGGGGGGAGAGGCGGGGGAGGGGATGCTGGGGCGGGAGCGGCCTCTCTCCCACCTACCTGGCTGTGACCTTCGGCAAAAATTGGTCCCACTGAGGATTTCGAGACGCGGGAGGGCGGGGAGCACCTCGGGGCTGGGGTCAGAATGTATACTCTCTGGGTGTCCAGCCGAGAGAATCGCACGTGGCTGCTTTGTACGTCAGAATCGAGAGGGCGCGACGCGGGGCGCAGGGAGGAGTTGCTTGGGTGCCGGGGTGCCGCTGCCTTTTGCTCCCGGGGGTGGAGTTGGGCGTGGGAGGGGAGAGAGCGCTCAGGGCCGGCGTGCCGCCCCGCTGGAAGACCGCCCGGAGAAGCTGCTCCGCCAGCCTTTCTAGAAAGGCCGAGAGCAGCCGCGACCTGTTGGCCTTTGCTTTCTCCGAGCATCGGTCCAGCTAAAGCCACGCCCTCTTAAGGCTCGCCTTTCCCGAGCAGCTGCGCCCCCTTCCCCCCAAAAGGCGGCGTGGTGCTCCCCCTCCTCCACGCCTGGGGTCTCGCCAACCGCCCTTCCCCCTTGCGGAGACTGCTGGGGCCCATTACTTGAGCAGAAAGGAATTTGGTGCCGTTTTCCGCACGCCGGCGCCCTGGGGCTCGTGGTGCATTAGAAACACATGTGCCTGAACCCCCGGCTCCATAAGGCGGCGGCCCGGGGGTGGGGGCGGCTCTTCCTCGCCGGGCAGAGTGCGCGAGGGGGTGGGAGGGGTGGGGGACTGTGCCTCTCCTGCAACCAGAAACCCGGACCTTCTTCCCCGGGCTGGGAGGGCCCGATTTTAAGGCGAGCCTCTCTTCTGAGCCTAGCAACCAGCTGCTGATGTATGCCGGGTCTGTGTCCCGGCTTTTTTTTTTTTTTAAAGGCGAGGAGCACGGTGGGAAAACATGCAGGGTTAAACATTTTTTTTAATTACAGGGTTTAAATCCCATTCCACCCACCCCCCCACCCCCACCCCAACAAGAGCAAGCACTCCGGTGGCTGTCGTTTGGAAAAGAAAAGGGGAAAAAATCAACTTAAAAGTTTAAAACCTAATATCACAATAAATTAATAGGCTGGAGAAAGAGGGGCACATTTACCGACTATACATGCAGGAAGAGGAATTTTGCCAAAGCAGTTCCCAGGGAAGTACATTCCATAGCCTGAGAGTAATGCAGAAGAAGGCTAGTCTATCCTGAAGTGGAGAAAGGCTGGCCTCTGAGAAGGGGTGTCTCTTTATATTTTAAGGGCTGGACAAGTTCAGAAGTTCAGAAAGGGAGAAGCACTAATTTAGGTAATCACATCCTAACCCATTGGCAGGGTATTAAACACCGGCTGCCAAAATCTGGACAACTCTAGATGATAGCAAAGAGATGCAGAAAACTCTTTGTTCTAACTTATGGTTGTCCTGATCTTTTTGAAAGGAAATGTGATTAAAAGTAAATACCAACCCATCAATCTGTGTCCTAGAAACAACCGATGCAGATCTTTCAGATAGGCCCAGCCCTGCTGCCTCCCCCCCCAGTTGCAACTTCTAGTCAATTAAGACTTCTTCCATATAGAGTGGTCAGATGTGATTGTAGATAATCACAAACAATTCAGCTGGCTCAGAAAACTTTGCAGTTAACTACAGGTAGTTACCTCAACTTACGATCACAATTGAACCCAAAATTTATGTTGCTACATAAGTGAGAAATTTGTTAAACGAGTTTTGCCCCTTTTTAACAACCTTTCTTGCCACATCTATTAAGTGAATCACTGCAGCTGTTAAATTAGTAACCCTGTTGTTAAGTGAATCTGGTTTCCCCATTGACTTTGCTTGTCAGAAGGTTGCAAGAGGTGATCACGAGACCCAGGAACACTGCAACCGTCATAAACGTGAGTCAGTTGTCAAGCATTTGAATGTAAATCATACACGACCACGGGGATGCTGCAATGGTCATATATCTGAAAAACTGTCATATAAGTCACTTTTTTCAGTGCCGTCCTAACTTCAAATGGTCACTAAGTCAACCATTGTAAATTGAGGACTACCTGTATTGCAGCTTTCACTGTGCAAATGTGCTTCTCACCAAAGGCCCTGCCTGCAGTCCCAATGAAAGAGCTCTGACGGGGTGTCTCAGGTGTAGTACAACCATTTCTAAAACCTCAGTAACCGAGTTTCCTAACATAGGAATAAGGCAGATAAGTGTGAATATATGAATTTGCACTAGGGATTAGCCATCCACATCTTAGTCTCCATGGTCTAATGAGGATTCAATGACATGCAAAGCTAGAAAACGGGGGCTTGAGTAAACCATGGTTAATTTAAGTATGACCTGCAAACAAGGCCTATGTGTAATTACTTTTATACACACAAGTTGTATATGGGTATAGTTGGTCTTTATAATATTACTATTGCACACTATAGTACACGATGGGACAGTCAAACTTCACTCCCATTTGGAAGGTGTATCTTAGAAGAATTTCATTTTTTTTTTACAAAGGTGTTAAAAATCAAAACCACAGAAGGTCTTGAGTAAGATCAAGGCTGAAACCTTTCCGTCTCCTGGATGACCTGGTTAGTACTCTCTCTCTTCCCTTCCCTCCCTTTCGGATAGTCCCCTGACGCAAAATGTAGGCTTAGGGCCTTGTAATTGTTCTCAAACCAGAAAATGTGACCCACTCTTACCTTTTAGGACACAGTGAGGGGAAGGCAGTTGTCTCTGTGTCAAAATGACAGTCCAACAGCAACTGGCTAAAAGACAAAGAGCAGAGCAGCTGGCAATGAGAAGTTGTGCATCATATCTCCACCCAAAGCACTGCCTGCTGTTGAAGCCAGAGATGTGATACAGCTGGGAGAATCAGGGTGAGACACTACTTAGCTGAGAGTAGCAGCAGCTGCTGCATTTCCATTCCCACCCGTGGGGAACAATTATATTTCAGGGTTAAGTTGCATGCAGCCCTTGCCAGCAGCTTAATTGCTGAATTCAGGAGCATTGGGAGGGCATTGCTCCTTATGACAGGCTGTGCCCCTTTCCGTCCAAATACCCATGGAAATTTTCTATCCAGCACTTATCGGCTAGCTGAGTGCCAAATTAGTAGTGGATGGAAGTTACTGTAATTAGTGACGCATTGTTTGAACTAAAGGCAGTGTGGGTGCCTCAGTTGGTGCCAAGCTGGGCTTCTCTGCACAGTGACCTGGAAAAAGGGCACAGAGCAATTCTGGACTTAGAAATAACAGAGCTCCTGTACTGGTAGTCCCCCATTCAATCAGGAGTACAGTAAGGTAGCAATAAAGTTCTTCTGATGAGATGCCTGCCTTCTGTCTTGAAATTAGGGCTCCGTTTTTCCAAATCCAGCACTATACTTTGTAATGTGACATAGTGATTAGAAACTGTGGTACCAGGTTCAGAAAGAGGCAGGCTTAAATCTTTGCTTGACTCTGTTGCCAGGTGACCTTGAGCTGGTCTCCAGTTTTCTAAACAATCTATCTGATAGTACTGTTGTGAGAATAAAAACAGGAGGATAGATCTCTCTTTTGCTCTTAATATTTTTATTAACTTGGCCTAACTATTAATTTATTAACTTGGCCTAACTATTAACTATTAATTATTAATTAATTGATTTTGGATTCAGTAATGAAGAAATGAAACATCTGTCTTGGTCCCGGACATCCATTTTTCACAGACAGGGTATTTTGTTCCCCCCATTTTTAAAATGATTTTTCTTCTTGATGGAAATACTCAAGTCATCTATGACCGAACCCCAAATGATGTGTTTGGGGCACTGATCTTTCTTGGTCTGCAGCAGAAGCCATGAATTCTCAAAACAGACCTTAAATTGGAAAAGGAGCCAGTAGAAGGAATATATTGCTGCTATATTGATAATTGAAGACACTGCTACTGAAGAAAAGTAAAGCAGTTGTGTGAAACAATAAATAACCTTAATAATCGTACTGAACACTGCTCGTATGGAATGATGGAATACGGCATGGCTCTGGCAGGCTGTCAAGAGGAATTTTTCTAGTCCCCAAACAGCTGTAAGCTAAACTGCTTTGGTGGCAGGATCCTGCTACTGCTGCTTAGAGGTGTGCAATCTAACTCTTATTGGACCTTTGCCATATTTGCACTTTATGTCTATTACAGCAAAACCTGTCTCAGTTCCAGAAAATCTGTGTATATGTGTGTACATATGAAAGACAGGAAAAAATAGAGAAGGGGATACCAGTTCTAAGAAGTAACACCTTCTGAAATTAATCACTTCAGTTCTCTGTCCTTTGTCTTCAGTGTTTCAGGCATTGTGGAAATCAAATAATATTTTTCAAAGTACAGATAGTCCTTGACTTACGACACAATTGAGCCCAATATTTCTGTTGTTGAGACATTTGTTAAGTGAGTTTTGCCCCATTTTATGACCTTTCTTGCCACAGTTGTAAAGGGAACCATTGCAGTTGTTAAATTAGTAACACTAACTTAAGTGAAACAAAGTAAAACTGGCTTCCCCATTTTGCTAGTCAGAAGGTTGGTAAAGGTGATTACATGGCCGCAGGACCTTGCAACCATCATAGATATGATCCAAAATTTGATCATGTGACCAGAGGGATGCTACAATGGTTATAAGTGTGAAAAATGGTTATAAGTCACTTTTTTCAGTTTGTTATAACTTCAAATGGTCACTAAACAAAAGGTTATAAACTGAGGACTACCTGAATTAATAAGAAGAAGGGGATAAAGCAACTTGCAGTTTAAACCAGCACAAGCTATTTTTACGATAGACTGCAGTAGGCTACAGCAGATGTTTTCTGACAAAATCTGCTGCTGGAAAGGATGAGCTCTTCCTTTTGTCCTCTTCCTTCCAAATATTGAGTGAAGATGAAAACAGCTAATCATAGGTGTGGTCCCATTTCGGAGGAATTGTGTTATTAATCCTTCTAGGAAATATAAGTGACTAAATCTTGTGACTTATACTTCATCAATTTTCAGCCCACAGTAAGGTTAAACCACAGGAGGAATTAACTTCCTCTTTGAATATGTATTTCTCTACTGGCAGGAAGGAATCCTAGAGAGTTTAACCCAGTCACTGGATCCATGGATAAGACGTTGAGCCTAAGTAGTACGTAGTGTAGAGCTAGATGTATCTTGAGGAGCATGACAGAGTATGCTGTGGAAGAACCAGGGGTAATAAATGATGCCTTTGATATTATTTTGGGCACCTTTATAAACTCATCAGCATAATATGTTTCATGCAGGAAAATCCCCCCTCAAATCCTAGAAGTAAAATAAGTGGGTTGAGGTCTTAGAAACTATTATTTACTTTTTTCGCTCAGCAAGAGGTGCATTTATCTCTACAGCCTCATTTTGGTGTTCACTTCCTGTATGAATCTCACATGGTCCAGGAAGCCCCAAGTCCTCTTGTTATCTGATGTGGCTATGCTCCCAGCTGCCCTGCTCTGCTGTCCACAGACAGCTGCTTCTTCATTTCAAGCAGTACCGTGTAATTTTATGCTTTTGAGGGAGATGTGAATGACATATATTAGTTCTGCCTCGTTGGTACCTTGCTACTAACTACCAAATCTATGAAGGCATTCCAATCTCATAGGTTTGGTTCTTGCGGGTATTAGTTAGATGCCTCTAGCAAATAAAACAGGAAGGCTGAGGTTAGGATTTCCTGGTAATACATGGGCAGAGAGGACATTAGAATGGAAAGAAGGCACCTAGGCATTGGGTTAGACATTATTGAGCTAGTACTGTGTTGAATCTTTGGGGAGCCTGGATTTCTGGGCTAGGACTGGACTAGGACTGTATACCCAAAGATCCAATGGGGAAGTTAACAGCCTGGTACCTTTCCTTAGCTCTGTTGCATGGCCTCAGAAGCCAAGCATCTATTTGATCTTCCAGCTTCCAGAGCTGACAAACTTATCAAGCTTATCACAGCTTTTTTTATTAGCACCTTCTAAGTGCCCGAGTGCACACAAATCCATTGTGTGGACCAATTAAGGTTTTTCTTTCTCTTGCTCTCAGGATCCAGGGGGTCTTTTCCCCCACTAACAAATTAGCTGCACCCATATTCAATATTGAACTAACGCAGGATTTGGGTTGCCCATTCAGAGTCCCTCTCATGTATTGTGCCCTCTGTGTCTAGCTGTCTATCATGTGGGGAAGGCTTTCCATGATTTTCCTGGATCTTGGTGGCTCAGCAGAAGCAAATTGGGTGCAGGATGATTGGAAAGTGAAAGTGAATCCGGTGAGTTCAGTCCCTATCCTAGGACTGCCAGCCTAACATTTCTCTTTCAGTCCATTTCTATTTTTACTTAACACATTTTTGATACTTTATAATGCCCATTTTTGCCACTGCAATACTACCTTCAGCTCTCAGAAAAACTTGAATTTTCAGAGGTGGCTGGGCTGTCACCATGTTAATTCAAAACTTGAACTTGAAGAGAAATGTTTGCTCTATTTTTGCGTTCCAGGGCTAGTGCCACCTATTCAGAAATGCTTAGTCAACACATTCATTATGTAGTGAGGGAACTGATGCTGCAGTCTTGTGAGTGCATTTACCAGGGATAGGAAACAAAATTGAGGACACATTTCTACATAATGGGAACTTCTGCTTATTTTATATGGAGGAAAAAAACAACAACAATACTTTGCGGCAGGGTTTCCCAACCTTGGCAACTTTAAGATGAGTGAACTTCAACTCCCAGAATTCCTCAGCCAGCCATGGGAACCTGCATAATTAAGCTGGGGAATTCTGGGAGTTGAAATCTACTTGTCTTCAAGTGCCAAGGTTCAGAAACACTGTTTTACACTGTACCATGGAAATCTGGTTTTTCCCCCTCAATTTATTCATTACACTATTTATTAGCCATTGTTTGTCCCACACAGAGGTCTCTAAGCCGTAGACCAACATAATTCTTTACATAGGACCATGCCAATTTGAAGGGCAGAGCTGTGAAATAGGAAGGAAGCTTCAGAGTTACATTGCTGCAACTGCGAAGGGATCTTACCCTGATTTTGTTTCTTCTGATAGTGGAATGCATAGCAGTCCCTTGAAAGAAGAAGGGTTCTACAAGCAGGTCCCTTGTATTGCAGGAAACATCAGATAACATGGTATCCAACATGTTGAGCGTTATAAATAAGAACAAGCCCTCTAACAGAAGTGGGAAGCCAACCAGAGGCCATGTAGGCAATTGCTGTAATGGAAGTGTGAAGCACCTGCACCTGGAGGCTCTTTGGTCCATTCTGTCGATGCAAGAGCATGCCTCATTCACAGCAATGTTAAAGGGTGCCCTTAAGATGTGTACAACATGAGGCTTCATGGGTTTCTCTGCCACAGAACATGTGGCTGATCAGAGGAAACTTGCCACATTACAGCGATGTTCCCAAGACACAGAATTTATGCAAACATTGTGAAGACAGTCCTCCAGTGATGTTTGTGCGGGTATTTCTTGTCACCATGGTCCCATGCACATACGTTCATAATTTTGTTTCCCTCAGGTATAGTGAACAGCTGCCTTTTTATTGCAAGAGCAGATGCAACCAGCCTGGTGTGAAATATTTGCACAAGCCAAGAGGTTCCTGGAAGCATGAGGAACCTTGAAATATATTCAAAATCCATAGCTTTCTGGTGCTTTTCCTTTATTGTCCACCCTTTTGTGACTGCACTCATTTGAATTGGGGTGTTCGAGAATTCAAGACAGGATCTGAACGACTGGGTTTTCACTGGGGGAAACCAAATTTCCTGCCACTACTTCGAGCTTAAGGATATAAAATAGTCACATCTGCTTTGAAAAATGGCTCCCCACTTCAGAACTTTAAAAACTTCATTTCACAAGGGTAGAGAATCCTCTGTTCAGGTACAATGGGCAAAAAATCTTGTGGATGAAGGATGAAAGAACGGCAGAGACTGCAAAGGGTGGGCCACAGCATCAAATTGCTGCTTTCTCTAAGCTGAGTACTAATTTGCAGAGCATTTCTGCCTCAGTGCAACAATGTACATCCTCATTAACATTAAATGAAAAAGAAAGAGGTAAACTTGCCTATCACTATCATAGAAATGAGTCTCCAAACTCTGGAAGACCTACCCTGAAGGTATCCCCCAAGACTCCCATGTTAAAAAGTATAACATGGATAATGTGTAAAATAGACTCTTGATGAAATTCTGAGGAGAGTGGCTCACTGAGGCATGCACTTAGGGCTCTGAGCCAAATGAGTCTTCAAAGCTACCAGTCCAAGCATCCCAGAAAGATCCTATGATCAGTAGTATAAAATTCCCCTGAGAAATCCAGCAGGAACAATATGGATGCCCTCTCCGTGTCCAATTCCTGAGGTAGCTCATTCACCAATGAACTCAAAGTTGTTACAGCCCCCAAACTGAAAAATAAACTGGAATGAGGAGTGAATCTGTGTTAAACTTCAACAAGTGAGCATAATTATTCCAACATCTGTGGAAAGGCAAATTCTGCCAAGCATGTTTTTTTCCAGGAAATTTTTGATTCTTGCTGATACTGTTTTTTCTTCAGAGAGCAAAGAAAGGATCAATAAGACTTGATACTAATCGGTATAAACTTAGTCAAAGATGTGGAAATAACAAGAAGATTGGGAGAATTGCTGTATCTCATTTGAGGGAAAACTGAAACTAAGTGCAGCTGAATGCATACTTTAGAGTTCAAGAAAGTGGTTTGCAATAAAAGCAGAGCAGTGTAACTAGGATTCCAAGGCAAGATAAACTAATGGGATAAAGAGTTCAAAATGGGTGGGAGCTCTTTAAAAAAAACTCTCTTGGTTGAGAGGAGGAGTGTTCCAGGAGGCAACCAGAAAGAACAGGATGAATGGACAGCATTGAGGTTAGAGTCTGATAGAAATATGGTCAGAGAATATTGGTTTATACTGAATGTTTAAATCTTTTGACCAGTTGAATTGTATCCTAGAATATTGGAGGACTTTCTGGTTTTATGCACTGAGAAATCTGAGGTACCAGGCAATTAGAGGGTTGTCCCTTGCTACAAAAAGGAGAAAAAGTTATAGAGAGTTCATAATGTGATTTATTATTAATAATATCCTGCCAGACTAACCTTATTTCACTTTAGTGACAATGAAGTTATTACCAGGAAACATGGATTTTTCAAGAAGCCATTGTCAGACTAGATAAATTTCATGTTTGGGTCAGGTGATTTCCTTAGCATCTGTAGAAATTCTATAACATATCTTGTAAAGCATTTGACAAAATATCCCATGATACTCTCGTTAGCAAGCTGTACACACGATGACATGGCAATTAGGTGGATATATAGGTACCTCAAAAATAAAAACAGATTTAGAAGACAACAAAGATGATCCAGGAACAGGAAAGTCCTATGAAGAGTGGCTGAAGGAAGAGGGAGTATTTAACTGTGACAAGAAAAGACTGGCAGCTCTCTTCAAACATCTAAAAGGATGTCACACAGCAGAAAGTTTAAAGAAGTTGCCAGAGATGCTGGAGACAGAATAATTAATTGAAGCTAAAGGACAGCAAATTGACTGGATGTTAGGAAAAAGTGAGCATAAAAGTAGTTTGACATTGGAATCCAATTACAGAGAGATGTGGCATTTTCCCCTTTGCTGGGATACTTTCAATCTGGATTCCTCCATGAAGCAAAGGGCTGGATTCTGTGGCTCAAATGGACCCTTCTATCTCTTTGAATCTGTGAGGATAAGTGGTAGTTACCAAGCCCATGTTTATCAAACTATTGCTGGGCGAGGTTGGAAAATGTAATCCTTTCTGTTTATGCCAATTTTTCCTTACAGATACTTTGGGAATGCAGAGGTAGTTGTTTTTCTTCTAGCTGGCTAGTTTCTCTCTCTCTCTCTCTCTCTCTCCAGCAAGTAAAATGGGCTGGGTACAACTGGCTTGCATCAGATCTCCAGTTTTCAAGAATAATTTATTATAAATCATATTCTGGAAATGTTCCTACTCCCCCTTGGATATAAGGCCAAGATGGGGCCAAAAGCCCTGCTTTTGGCCTAAAATATTTTATGCTGCTGCTTCTTGGAAGTGCTGAAGTTTCCGTACACTATATTGTCATAGGCTGTGCTGTTGCTTTCATAACAAGGAAGTATTTGGAATAAAGCATGCACATTACACAATTTACATACTTTTATTTGGCTTGGCATTGTTCCTGTAATTAGCAGTTAACAAAAAACTGAAAAACAAAATTATAGGTTTACAAAAGAATTGTATGTTAGCAAAAAGAGATAAAGAGGCAGGCAGGTAGAAGAGGGAGGAGGGCTGAGAGAAGAAGCCAGATTTTCAGCAGGTAAAGAGGGAATCACAGCTAAAAGGCAGATAGAGATGCTAGTTTGGGATATTAAAAATCTGTCAGGCAGCAAGAGTTCTACATTGTTCCAATGAAAAACAAAAAGCATTGGCCCTTATGAAGCCAATTCCATTCCAGATGCTAATTATTTTTTTATCTTGATAGCATTCATGTATGCTCATGTCCATGGTTCATCCACCTTAGTGTGCACTACTGTCAAATCATTGGAGGCTTGATGCAGAGTCTAGATGCCCTACTAATATAAAGGCACAGAGGGTCAGCACTTGGGGAGGGAGAACCATTCAGAAACTTCATTAACTCTAAATCCATGCTGAGACCAGAAATTGATTGCTTCACCTGGCTTATTACAGAACTGCCCTTGGACCTACAGGTATATGAAAAGTAAACCTAAGCATTACAAAATAATAGAGTTGGGAGGGACCTTGGAGGTTTTCTAGTTGAACCCACTGCTGCAGCACAAACACTATACCATTTCAGACAAATGGTTATCTAAACTCTTCTTAAAAACTTCCAGTGTTGGAGCATTCACAATTTCTGGAGGCAAGTTGTTCCACTGATTAATTGTTCTCCCTGTTAGGAAATTTCTCCTTAGTTCTAGGTTGCTTCTCTCCTTGATTAGTTTCATTTCTTCTTGTCCTGCCTTCAAGTGCTTTGGAGAATAGGATGACCCATTCTTCTTTGTGGCAAACCCTTAGGTATTGGAATACTGCTATCATGTTACCCAGTCCTTCTTTTCATTAAACTAGACATACCCAATTCCTGCAACTGTTCTTCATATGTTTTAGCCTCCAGCCCTTTAATCATCTTTGTTGCTCTTCAACATCTTTTTTTATATTGTGGCGACTAAAACTGGATGCAGTGTATTCCAAGTATGGTCTTACCAAGGCTTTATAAAGTGGTATTATAAAGTTTCCAACATTGTAATGCTGAAATTTAGCAATGTTTATTTTAAATATATATATGGAGCAATAGGAACAGGAAGCCCCTGGGAAGGTTTCTTATCCCTATCCCCACCCACTAAAGATCCCAAATTAGCCTGATGAATGGCAGTTTTATGCTGTTTCAGAAGGAAGAGATTTAAGATAAGAGAAGTTTGGTTCCAGGAGGCCCTCCGCTCCTATTCCCATCCTTTAAAAAAAAAAAAAAGTTCAAAAGGTTTCAGCCCTACCTAAATTGCCAGAAATCCTTCAGAAGGGACAAAACCTGAACTGCAGTCTATGGCCCTTTATACTCACTGCATTACTCTGTCTTTTAGGCCTGAACATTTAAAATAATGCCTGGAGCAAAAAAAAGCAGGCTGGATTTTGTGCTTTTTACCTCCATTACAGAAATTAAGACATCCGCTGGTGCAAGAGAAAATGTTATAATATCTATAACATGTCCTGTGCCAAGAAAAGAAGATTAAGATGCCTCTGTCTAAAAAGAACAGGAGAAGGATTTAGCTGAGAGCAGGCCAGTTCACTAACCATGTTTTTTACTCTCCCTTAATTCTGAGGATTACTATGTGGTAAAGTTATTTTTTCTTACCCAACTGTTAAGTTGGCATCTAGGAGAATATAATACTCTACATATTATTTTAGCCATAGGTCTTTAAAGCTCTAAAGTTAGTACAAAGTGTTTGTTGGATTTTGACTAAGCAGGACTAGATCCAAGATTGCTGGCCAGCTGTGATTCTCATTGACCAATCCTATCTCAACATAATGTAGTTTTGACTGCGTGTTATAATGCTAATATGAAAGAGCTCCAGGTATACAATCTAAGATATTTACCCAAAGATCAGGAATTGGACTTTACTTAATGGATGAAAGAATCCACAATATCCAAGGGCAAACTATTTGTTTCCCTTTACTAATTCACTATTTACCGGTTCTGTTCGGTAAGGATCTCCAAATTCTCTGCTATGTTTCACCGATCACTCAATTGTTTAAATTAGTCTTACAGTGCAGATACTCTATTATTAAGATAGTAATCCCCACTAAAACGGGGGATAAAAATATTCCGTGTTTGTCCCAGGAGTTTTGATATTAAAACAAAGCAGCCATACCGAGTCTGGTGCCCTCCAAATATGAGTCACCGCAACCACCTTTTTCTCCAGCCTTTTCTTTTTGAACATGGGTTATAAGGGGCTAATTGAAATCTTAAGCCTTCCGGGGACATACGGCCCCCGTTTCATCTCAAAATCATTGGAAATCTCCCTCTCCCCCAAAACGTGTTGGATTCTCCCATTTGTGGAATGCAACCTTCAATACTGTGCAGCGCTCAAGCTGATGAAAGCGTGTACTCCTGTAGTAGGGCAGCACTCGAAGAGTAGCAGAAGGTTGGTGACAATCTATAGCTGTAAGCCTTTGAACTTTATAACTCTACTGAGCACTGCTTAACTGACACAATCATCTCTTTGTCTTTCTTGCTTTTCTTCTTTTCTCCTGCTTGAAAAAAAAACCCTCTGATAAACTGAATGCAATACCCTGTTTAACATCACACTCAGATATTTTGAGTGTCACTCCAGGATGTTTGGATAGAAATATGCTATTCTACGAACCAACAGGCTGCCAGCTTTCAGCTGATGGAAATGCTTTCAGTATAGAGATGACCTGTCAAATATTTGCTGTATAGAAGGCAGAGAGATAGCAATAAAATAACGTAAATAATTCCAGGAAACATTGATGGCTTTGCATGATTGAAACTGCTGCAGGCATATGCAGTTTCTCAGTATAGATGCTTTTAGCACATGTCAAATTCCATAAACAGCCATCACTGATGGAGACAGATGACTTTTAAACAAGGTTAACTACCTTTTAAATATACATTTGGACTCTTAAAATAACAGGTTTCTTGGTTAAGGTCAGCGAAGAAATGGCCAATCAATTCAGGTTCCTCAAATTTAGGTCATAGCAAATCTTCCTGAGCATTACTTGGGAAATAAATTGCTAACCCCATTGTTACTATGGCAAAAGAGAAATAAGCCAGCGGGCACCCTCGGAGCCTGCATAGAGCCTGCTGTAGCAATAGGAAAACAGGGATTCAAAACCAGGGGTACAGGTAAGGCACTGTGTCCCTCTTATAACGAATAGGAAATTGCTCATTGATCAACCACATTTTTCCAAAGGTGTCATTTGCAATTTAACATCTTTGGCAAACTGATTGATAAATTGGAGTGAGTCAGACTGCTGGCAAATGTTATTTGCGTGATGTTGCGCATGCCAGGGGACATGGCTCTGCATGCCACTTTGGTCACACGTGCCATAGGTTCGCCATCACGACCCTATACCATTTCCAACAAATGGTTGTCCAACTCCTTAACAACCTCTAATATTGGAGTACCCACAACTTCTGGAAGCAAGCCATTCCGTTTATTAATTAATCTCACGGTTAGGAAATTCCTCCTTAGTTCTAGGTTGCTTCTCTCCTTGATTAGTTCCTACCCATTGCTTCCTGTCCTGCCTTCAGATGCTTTGGACAATAGATTGATAACCCCCTTTCTTTGTGGCATCCCCTCAGATATTGGAACACTGCTATCATGTGACCCCTAGTCCTTCTTTTCATTAAACTGGACATGCCCGACTCTTGCAACTGATTTTCATATGTTTTAACCTCTAGTCCCCTAATCATCTTTGTTGCTACCTTGCTGCTGGTCATTTTCTATCTCCTCTTTCTTTCCAGCCTTCTCCCCTGAGCTAATTCTTTGCGCAATGTGTCCAAAATAAGATAATTTGAATCTTGTAAAATTCCCTGTTCTGATATCAAAGGAATGGACACATTGCCAAGAAGCTGGTTGTGTAAATCTAATGTTTTTATGAAGGATGAAGTCCATGTTAAGTTCTTTAAATTCTACCAGGACTTTTGCAGCAAAAAATGGAGAGCAGATGGAACGTAGTCTATGCTGGAAGGCGTGCAGTAGAAAAAAATTTAGCAATTCAGCAAACAGAGCACATGATATCCAGAAAGAGACCTTACTCAGTAAACTCCCACTTTAGCCATTAAATACACAGAAGCGAAAGTGCCTCTCAATTTGTAATGCCATGGTAGCTCTGCACATGGCAGGAACCGCACACAGCCAACGGTCTCTCATCCCCCACTCCCCTCTAAATCACCTTGTTCTCATCATATGAACTGTCTCCCGCTGGATGGCAGTGTAGTTGCCATGGTGATAGAGAGATGCTGGTTGCCTTGATAAGCTGAGATTTAAGTCTCTCCACCCACGCAGCGTAGACCAATTCTCTATGCTCCTTCCTCCTCCTTCACAGGAGGCCTTCAGATGAGGTGGTAAAGAGAACAGAACCCTCTGCGTTTGGGAGGCTGTGCAAAAGCATTTGGACCGGATTCCTGCTGGAAGACTGGCAATGGTGGACAAATAGGCTTCCCTCAGTAGATATGGAAAAAAGGGCAGTATCTTAGAGACTGTCTCCATGGAGGCCCCTTCACACAAACCACGATAGCTCATTAATATGCAGCTGCTGTTTTAATTTCACCACGCTCTCTCCCCTCCCTCTCCTCCTCCCTCCTGCACTTAATGGGCCTGTCCTTCACCACCAGAACTGTGTGGGTCTTTAAGACCAGGTAGGGAGGGTGTTAATGCCATCCGGTTTCTAGTTCTTAATTTGCTGTTTCAGTGGAAATCCTTTCTTCCGCTTCACGACCTTCCAAATGACTTACGCTGTCAATTTACATGTAGAAGAAAAAGAATTGAGTTACCTTGCAGTAGGTGTCTTGCTTTGGGGGCCCTAATTGAATACTATGCTTTTTAACTCTAGTGCACTACAGTCTCCCTCAGTCCTCCAGTAGTTTTGCTGCTCCAGGTTGATAGCAGTCCTGCTCAGATGGAAGGCGCTATAATTTGGCATCTTTGCCCTGTCATATTGCAGTTGGAATTGGAGGTGGGCAAACAGGTCACCTGACTGATTGTCTCAATCAATCAATCAGTCAGTTGCCTGATACAGTTGCCCGTCTCACAGCAGTGATTCTGCATCTTCACTCTGCCAGGCCAACTCCCCCAAAGTAAAGAATATGCTCTGGACAATTCTGAGATGAGCTATGTTCTAAAATAAGAAATGATCATTGCTTTCTTTTAACACAATTTTGTGATGATCATTATTTTGCAGGAACTGTTAGGAAGGCAACTCTCTGTCGAGGCTGAGCAGTCGACACCTTGCTTTGCAGACAATTATTAATCTGTCATTCTGTCCGGGATCTCTGAAATATTTTGACAATATAAAGTTAAAGATACAACTAATAAGAGATCGCCTCATTTAGTCTCAAGCCTGCCTAGCCAATGTTGTCCCCACAATGGCCAACCAGATGCTTTGGGGAATTTACTGACATACGTGATTGTATTTTGCTTTTCCCTGATCGGGAAAATGCCAAGAAACTTGAGTATGGGAGGCATAACACAAAAATCTCCCATCATTTCTCCTGTAACTAGTAGTTGCTTCCAATAATAGAGTCATCATGACTAGAATGTGTTGATAGCTTTAGTCTCAAGAAATGTGTCTAGTCTTGTCTTAAAACCCTTTAAGTAGATAACCCCCATTGCATTGTTGTAGAAACCATCTCCTTTGGCTTTCTATATGTCTTATAGAAAAGTATCATTAATAATAATTTCCATGAGTTTATTTGGGGCATACTCTAAACAGCTAACTAGTCAGCTTTTTATTGTTTCCTCATCAAATCCTTCCCCCCCCCCCTTTAAATTAACATTATTTTAACCACTTTCATGTTTTCTGGTACAAAGTATGATGTTAGGGATGCTTTTGTTATATAAGGGTGCTGAATTGTTTTGGACTAAGGACCATTTTTGAGTGGCATGCCAGGAGCTATACTCCAAAAATTGGTCAGGAATAGGACAAAAATTAATTTTGATTTAATTTTAATTGGCATTTATCAGATTAACATATTTAAATATAGTTGATACTTTTCCATTTATTTTGTTATATTCCGTGGGGTCTGCAGGGGGCAAGTGAGTTAGAGTGACAGAAGCAGCATCATGAGGAAAGACACCCCTCCCTCTTTTCCACAGACATCATAATGTCACATGAACTTAAGGGCAGGACTTGTGTCACAATGCCGCAGTGTCCCAAAGGTGCTTTTTTTTCCAAGCAGCAACTGAACTTTCTGGTTTTCTTTCATTGAGAAGTTGGAGCTGTGCTTTCTGCAGGATGTTTTCCACCCTGTGTCCCTTCACTGTTGAGCACAGGCTGATGGGGATGTGTCTGTACTGTCTGCATCTCAAACTGAAGTGCAAATGGTTCCTGTAGTCTGCAATTTTTCTGGAAACCCTCTGGGGAAAAAGCACCTTTGGGACAACCATGACCCGGAGGACTGAGAATCTCCATAGACACAATGCTGTAGTGCTGCTTTGATGAACTTGGTTAAGGCAAGGAGTGCCTGTGGATGGTGCTGGGTTGTATTAATTTTTTGCAACATTAGTGTGGGAGGTGCTTTCAACCCTCTTATTAGAAGACAAGTGATTTCACATCTGAGCTATTTTGAGATCTCCTGAGGAATTACATTCTGGACCCAGTGATGTTTGGTATTCAGTTTTTTTAGGAGGGCCTAGATTCACTCTTTATCTTAATGCCTTAATACAACATACCTCTAGTTTCTTACTAAGGAGAAGTCAAATTCAACATAAAAATCTGAGATTTGAAGTAACAATATTTTAAAAAGGCACTGTTAAAAAACGAATAAAACACTTCAACCTCCCCAATAATTATATTGTTAAACTTAAGGTGATGTCCAGGAATACAAATACTTCAGGTAGGTATTTCAAAAATCCAGAATCAAGTAACAATTCATCCAGAAGCTTAGTTCTATCTTCTGAAAATGGAAAGTTTCATGCTTACCGGTATTTAATTTCTATACCATTGCAATTTGCATGGGCTCTTGGAATTTGACCTGAATAAAACAATATTGCATACAATCAACAACATCTGAGCAATATAGACAATAAGATCATACCAAGCCATCATTTCCTGAATGTTCTTGGGAAATGTTCAGCCTCCACTAACTTCCAAATAGCCATCAATGTAAGTGTTAGTCTGGCCTTGAGGGGAAGAGAAAAGAGTTCCAAAATAGGGATTGCAATAAAAATGCCCAGATTTGGCCAGGGAGAATACATCTGGTAGGTGGAAGTGCTCCTGAGGTACTTTGAAACCAAGCAATATAAGGCTTTATAAGCTAAAACCATCTGTAATTAGAAACAAATTTATAGCCAGTTGAGGCCCTGTGTTAATGGGTGTCACGTAACTATGGTGATACTTGTTTGCCAGCAAGTACACCATTGCATTTTGCAACAAACACAGTTTCTGAGTGATTTTTAAAGGCAGCCCCATGCAGTAGTCCAGTTGTGGTAATAAGAGAATAAGTCACTGTTGCTAAAACTTCCCACTCCATGTAGGGTACAACTGGCACAAAACTGAAGAACTCCTGATCATGCCTTCTACCTATCCATCTAGTAGACTGTGAGTTTAGAACAACCCTTTCAGACTTACACCTGAAGCTGAAAACCTGAAGAGAGAAAACTCTTCTGACTAAACAGTAGCTCAGTTTTGCTGGGATTTAACTTCAGACTGTTTGGTTCCTGAACCTCCAATCAGAAGTTGAGGTATATAGGTGAAAAGGTGGAGATGTAGACTAAAAGCCATTTAAATAGTCTGCTTCCTTTAAGGTGTTTGTTAACTGATACCTCACCATCTTCTCTATAACTTTCCTCAAAAAGGGAAGGTTGAAGACCAGGCGATAGTTGTCCGAAAGAGCTGGGATGAAGGAAGCCTCTTGAAAAGGCAGTGTACCGCTGCCTCTTTCAAGATGGCTGATATCATCCCCTCCCTTAGAGACTGATTATTTCTTGGTCCCAGTTAATGTGTGTCCTACACTGCACATAAAATTAAGCAAATTGAAGGATCTAAGAGAAGCATGGATCAAATCTCACAGATAGCTTGTTAGACAGCACCCTGTCCACTTCATTGGAATCCATAGGCTAAAAGGAGTCCTTGTATCAACCATCATTTCTGTCTTTGTTCATGGAAAATCCAGACTGCAATGACTTTTATTATCAAAATGTTGGACTAACAAGTCATAGAAGCCAGGTGGCAGCTCTTCCTGCTCATCCTTCCCCTGCAAGAATTGAACATTCATCTAAAGCGAGATTAGCAGCACAGGATTGATGCTTTCTTGCTCTTACTGCTATTGTGTAGGCTTGAACATAAGCTCATGCCCCTACGCAGTCGGATTCACATTTCATTTTCCTCCACCAGCATTCCAGGCATAGTTGCTGCTGCTTCATCTCCTAGATTTTCCAAAGAGCTCCCTAGAATTGGTTAATGGGAAGGGGCCACTTAGAAGCAAACATATTAAGTATTAAAGTTGCCTCCTGAATCCAAAAGTCTATGGGTTACTCTATGATCACTAAGAAGATTCCCAAATACTCTCTAGAATCCACCCGAATCCATTAGGCTGCTGAGACAGACCTGCTTTGCAGAGGTCCTGGGCAATCATGAATCTTATCTGGACCAGAGAGTTATCTAATTGTGATAAAAAAAACTTCAATTGAATGCCCACTACCTCATTAACTGCTCTGAGAAAACAGCGTAGGCATACCTGTATGTGTATGAACAGATTTATGTGGGGCATGCCTAATGGTGTCTTGGAACTCCTGAGCCTTCTCTGAAGCTTCTCTCAAGATGTGGCAATTTCCAAACTAGTCTTAATAGGTAGGTTTAAAAAAGCATCATATTCAGCAGCACAGCAATCAGAACATTTAACAGGACCCCCAACCTATCTCTGTTGCCCAATCATACACATAGGCACGAATGCCCTGTTTCCCAAGAACTGAAACCTTGGCCACAGACAAGATGTATCTCATAATTATCACAACCCCACCCAGTCCTAGAGTTGGTTGCTGAAATACTCAAAATTAGAGTATTTAGGGGAAATTTCAGGATGACATCATTGCTCTTCTCCCACAAGATTTTGATAATGCATGCCAGATCCACTTGGATATCCGGTATCAAAGTGTGGATAAATATGATTAAATTACAAGTAAATCTGGCATCTACCATTAGTAACTCAAGGTCAGGATCACTAGCAGTTTTACTTCTTAGATTTCAGATTGAGGTGTTTGGGCTAGAAGTGGGGAGCAGCACCAAATTTTTGACCCTCCTTCTACAGTAACTTGCCTACTTCTTCACACCATGTCTCCCTCAATCCATTTCTTCTTATTATATTTATATTTTCCCAATAAGTATTGTTTTGTGCAGGATTCCTCTTAATACGTTTGCATGAATACTTGTACTTCCTGATTTCATTTTCCCCAATTTCACTTTTTACAATCTCCCCTCCAGAAATCTAAAACTCAGACTGTGTTTCAGACCTTGATGAAACAGATACTAATTCATGAAAATATACATCATAATACTTTTAGTAATTCTATTGTAAAAAACTTCAGCTGTTTGGGAAGTGAAATTCTGTACAGAAAGCAATATATTTTAAATAAGTCTTTCTTCAAGGCCAGTAGGGCATGCATTCTGTGCAGAGAGCATGCAAATTAATTCAGCATCACACAACTCAACTTTATGAGCCACATCTTTCATTTTTTAGAAAGGACCCCAAATATATTTAGTCCTTGTGAAGGGTGGGGTTCATTTCTGTCTACAGAAGTCTCTATTGCAAGTAATTAAGATAAAGTGTCTTAAAGTCATGCACAGTTTTTGGGATTGTAGCAGGAGAACAAATGATCAACATGTGCAAAACTACTGCAATATAAGCCATCACGTTGTCTTTTCCTTAGTAGTGACTCCGGCTTTCCTTTGTGCAGGTTTGGGAGAGCAGGAATAGTCAGACTTCTATACATGCTTTCCTGTTCCAACGTATTTGCATTATTATTATTTTTATTCCAGGGCTTTGTATACCTATGAAGAAGACTCTGATAATCTGAAGCTGGCAGCCTCAGGAAGTGAGTATTGGCATCAAATGCTACTTTGTCTTCAGCCCGAGCAGCTTTTGTCTCCATAAAGGGATATCTGCTCCTCCCTTCCATAGGGCATGGTTGCATGGACCGGGGGTTGAATTTGGGAGTGAGTTGTTCCTGACTTGTGACAGGGATCTCCCCAGATGGCTGAGAAAACAGATTTAATTTTATAAAGTGTATCATAAGCTGAAAAGCAGAAGGGTCTGACTCTTGCTTTGTCCCATGAGTGTGTTGCTTTCTCTCCCCAGCTGGTGGCCTGCAGGAGCTGTCTAGCCATTTTGAGAATCAGAAGGTGATGTACGGATTCTGCAGTGTCAAGGATCCGCAGGCCACCCTGCCTAAATATGTCCTCGTTAATTGGGTAAGGCCTAAAAAAAAACTCTCTCTGGGGAATAGCTCACTCTCGTTTCCTGATGTTTCATTTATATGCGTGGTATAAAATTGTCTAGCCTAGAAGAACAAATTATGCTGTATTTAAAATGTATACTAACCAGATACTCTTCCTTCTCCCTCCTCTCACCCTCATTTGATTTGAGTAGTCCTATCTGGATTGATACTCAATAGGTAAGGCTGAGTGGCCTGATCCTTGCTCTCACTATCTTTGTTTAAAATAATTAGTAAATACAGTCACATATCTGGTTTGGGTAGAATAGTGTGTGCATACATTCTTCCAAGGGGCTGGGAGTAAGAGGCCTCTTCCTAAACCCTACTCAAACATGAGCTTGATCTGAACCAAGCAGTTATGTGTTTCCCTCATGGTAAAAAAAAATTGGACAAGGACACAATCATTTTAAGCTCCACGTGCTGTGTTTTTTGCTCCTGAGTGGACTTAGCTATCTTTCAAGAATTGGACAGGACAACTTCCAAGTGATGATTTCCTCATCACAAAATTACATTTTTCCTCCCCCCCCATTTTTAATTTGATTTATATGCCGCCCTTCTCGGGAGACTCAGGGCGGCTTACAATGCGTTAAGCAATAGCCTTCATACTTTTGTATATTTATACAAAGTCAGCTTATTGCCCCCCACAATCTGGGTCCTCATTTTACCTACCTTAGAAAGGATGGAAGGCTGAGTCAACCTTGAGCCTGGTGAGATTCGAACTTGCAGTAATTGCAGGCAGCTGGCAGCTAAGTGCTGTTTAACAGCGCTTTAGTCCACTGCTTCACCAGGCTCCTGTTCTTACACCACAGGAGTCTTTTTGGGATCTGGGCATAACAGCCTTAAAATTTAGGTAGAATTTAGATAGAAAGTGACCCTCTAATATCATGAAATTGATCCTCATGATGAAGGTTGGTGTCTCTCCCAACTTTTGGACCAGTCATGCATGACAGTTTTTCAACACAAGGTGATCTCTTTGTAAGAACATCTGTGCTTTCTCCTATTCAAGAAAACACCAAGATGGCTCTGAGGAATACAGTGAAGGAAAAGCTGGTACTTTTAGCAGACATATTGCTGGCTTCCATTGACCACCGTAGATTGTACAGTATTGCCCTCTAATGGAATTACTGTGGTAATAAACAGTGTAAGTTTATACTACTTACCGCACCATCCAGAAACCGCCCATTCTCACATTACCATACTGTCTTTCCTCCATCACTCTCTAGTTTTTAACCTACATTTTCAGCACTTAACTCAGACCTTGGCAAATGGAAATGTTTAAATACAATATTCTTCAGGGAGAAAATAGCTTGCAGATTTTTTAAAGTAAGTGAATTCTTGGTAGGAATATACTTGGCAATTACAAAGAAGGCAGTGCTGTTTTCCAGTTATTCAGGAGAGGCCTAGGAATCCTGAATGCCAGTTTCCTGCTGCTGTGTCCACTCTGTCAAGGATTACCTCCCCCAGATTATTACCCTCCAGATGTGTTGGATTATAACTATAATTACCACCAACCAAAATAGCTAGAGCTATGCTGCTTGGAAACTATGGGAGTTATATGGAATACATTTGAGGATGCCAAGCTAGAGAAAACTGTTTGAGGAATATACTTAAAGGATATCTCTTGGTGTTTTGCAGTAATTGAGATGGCAAAGAAACAGCTGAGTGTATTTGTGAAGTGCAACCATGTCTGTTTGACTGCCTGGGGGTGATGGCATTTTCCTGGATATCACATGGTTGGATACTGCTGAGCAGCAGACCTTGCTATAAATGCCTTGCTTTTTGATTAAGAGCAGCTACTGGGCTGCAAATTGTTATCTTAATTTAGAAAGTGAAAAGGGGATGAACAACTTGCCCTAGGAAGAGCTTGTCCACTCCTCCACTATGAAAGGATTCAGTATAAAGCAATAGAAGCTATATTGACTCTGTAAGTTCCAGCTTCCTTTTTCCAGATGTTGTTGCTATGAAAGTCCCCATGGAGATCCACCCCCTATTTCTGCTGGTAGGCACATCTGGAATTTCAAAAGTGGGAGACTGTAACATAAAAGAAGCTCTCATGATAGTCATGGGGGCAGGGGCAGGGGGGTAGGCAGTCACAGAACTGGTGAGACTGTTCTTCCCCATTCCTCTCACTTCTCTGTTTATCCTTGAAAACTTTTTTTCCCCGGGTGGGCAAACATTCACACAATGCTTTAGATTGCAGCCATCCATTTTTAAAAAAAAAAATTCTAAGAATGTCTCAAGAGTTTGTCTATGGAAGATTCTCAGTCACCCAGGTTATCCCAAAAGTGCTTTTTCAAAAGGCATCTGGACTTCATTTTTCCTTGAAGATGTTTCGTTTCTCACCCAAGAAGCTTCTGTTAGAATTGAAGAAGCTTTTTAATGAGAAGCAAAAGGTCTTTCAGGAAAAACAAAGCCCAGTTGCCTTTTGAAAAAGTACCTTTGGGACTCCTTGGGATATATCCTTAGAAATGTATGCATGATGCTTTGCTTTGCTTCCCATTTAATGAAAATTATATTTACTAAAGATCAGGGCAATCGGATCACATCAAATGAGGGGAACACCCTGGCATCTGTAGAATTTAAAAGAGGTCAGAAGGAGAGGAGCATTGCTTTTCTACATTGCTAGCAGAATGATATGGCTTTTGTCTAAGTATCACATCTCTTGTTGCTGGCCCAAATGTATGTCTGGAATACCTTTAATTTCTGAAACCTAATGAACTCTACTGGTTTTCTTCTGATCTGGTGCCATCTTTGTTTCTGTTAATTTTTCTGGAGATCCTGTTGGGTACATGAGGAACATGCCTGCTACTTTCAGTGCAGTGAATGACATTTCTCAACATTAATCTTCCCTATCATTCTTTCCTTTCATTCTTGGCAGGTTGGAGAGGATGTAGCTGATGCCCGCAAGTGTGCCTGTGCTAGCCACGTGGCCAAAATTGCAGAGTTCTTCCAGGTAGGTGAGAAGTTATGTGAATGGAACATGCAGGTGGAAATGAGAGACAGAACAGGTTTAATGGTTAAGAGTTGGACCTGGACTGGGGAGAGCCATATGGATAAAATTGGTCTGGTCACTCTCTCTCTCAGCTCGGTCTATCTCGCCGCATTGTTGCTGTGAGAATAAAATTAGGAGATAATCTCCTATAAGCTGCTCTGAGCTCTTAGAGCAAAGATGGGATGTAAATAGAATAAATCAATAATTAAACTTCTGTTGTATCCAAAACATTGAGATAATAGCCATTTTACATATAGTGTAATGATATTTGGACTCCACAAAAGCATGATATTTACTCTATAAAAGATAGAGCAGGGCATCCTATGCTCTAGAAATACATGTATCTTAATTTCAGCCTTTAAAAAATGTCTTTCCACACCGCCTCTTATGGGGCAGGTTGTTTGTTGCAGAGAAAAGAAAGTGATACAAACAGAATGCAAGAAAAATAAGGATGTCAGGAAGGGGGAAAAAAGAGAGAAATTAAAGAATGAATGATTTAGGTATGGTCCCAATCACAGCTTGGTTCAATCCTACCTATCATGAACACCCCAACAGATAACTCCTAGGTAATACATAAGTAATAATAAGACTAAGAAGGATAAGTAATGAATAATAATTTAAAGATGGTCTTCCCCTAAAATGTGTTGATAATGAACTATTTGAAAGTGGGCCCAGTTCCACATGGTGAGTCTGGGGTGGCCATGTCTTGCCTCAGAAAAGCTGATCCTGAATACTCTTGTGTGATTTTAATGCCTTCTCTGACAGGGTGTGGATGTAATTGTCAATGCTAGCAGTGTGGAAGACATAGACCCGGGAGCTATTGGTCAGCGACTCTCCAATGGCTTGGCACGCATTGCCAGCCCAGTGCTGCACCGCCTTCGCCTACGCGAGGATGAGAATGCCCAGCCTGTGGTAATGCTTCTTCTACACTCTTCACTCAGCCAACCTCATATTAGTTTCCTTTTTTTTTTTGCTGTTGGGATAGGAAAGAAACAACAGGATCCCAGCTTATTTCTGGGTCTCAAAGACAAAACATTTCATTTTTAAGAGTGGCAATACGGAAAAACAACAGTTCTTGGGGTTTATCTTGTGTTACATATTCCTTCAGAGGAAGTTATATGGAACTGTCTAGGCAGCTATTCCCATGCAATTATGATCATGCATAATGGAAGAAATCATTCCATTCAGGTGACATGCACTCTAGTAAGAACAGATGGTTGCTTTTTTAAGGGGGACAGCAAACCTAGAGTACAAACACACATGTCCCAATGAGCCTTCTCTGACCGATTTCTGAATTCTAGGGCACGGTCTATCAGAAGACGGATGCAGCTGTGGAGATGAAACGCCTCAACCGGGAGCAGTTCTGGGAGCAGGCTAAGGTTGGTCATCCTTCTTCTACATCAGGGGTGTCAAATTCAATTTCATTGAGGGCCACATCAGGGTTGTGGTTGACCTTGGGGGGCCAGGTGGACGTGGCCAACTGGGTGGGTGTGGCCGACAGGGTGGGCGTGGCCAACTGGGTGGGCATGGCCATCTTGACGCACTCTCTGGGCGTGGCCGACTGGGTAGGCATGGCCAGCTTGACACCACTCACCGGGCGTGGCCGACTGGGTGGGCATGGCAAGCTTGATGCCACTCACTGGGCGTGGCTGACTGGGTGGGCATGGCCAGCTTGACACCACTCCTCAATCCTCGCATTGGGTAGACCAGGCCAAATCCACGCTAGCCTGATGTTTCCTCTTTGCATTGGGTAGACCAGGCCAAAGCAATGCAGGTTGGCCCCTTACATTTTCAAGGATGGCCCCGCAGGCTGGATCCGACCACATCACATGCGGGCCTTGTGTTTGACACCCCTGTTCTGCATAGCTCAGGCTGAGCCACACATACTGTATGTGTGGGTGCCAATATGCCTCTCGACCTGCATAAAACACACAGTCAGTCCTGGCTTCCTTTGGGCACCTCTACTGTGTGACGGGAGGCATGTTATGGGTAGAGTTGGCATTGACCATCTCTGTTTCCTCCTTTGCAGAAAGAGGAAGAGCTACGCAAAGAAGAAGAGCGGAAGAAAGCCCTGGACGAGCGGCTGCGTTTTGAGCAAGAGCGCATGGAGCAGGAGAGGCAGGAGCAAGAGGAGCGTGAGAAGCGCTACCGGGAGCGTGAAGAGCAGATCGAGGAGCATAGGCAAGGGAGGGACTAGGAGGAGGAGGGTGGGGGTGCTGATAGTAGTAGTAATAGTGAGTGGGAGAAGCAATAGCCAGATCTATGGCATTCTCCAACTGAGACAAAAGCTGCTTCTTCCCCGCAGACGGTGGCATTTATGAGCAGCTGTAATTTTGTCCATTATTCTTTGACGTGTTAGGTTTAGAATTTTATATACTCCTGTTATTTTTTTTTTCCTGTTTTTTGCCGATTGTGGTTATGTCATGTTTTTCATGGTCCGATTGATTTTCTTTGAGAAGAGATTGCTGGTCTCCTAGGGTGAAGTCATAGTTCTACCTCTCTTTGGGAGGCGTCATTGATGTTATGTAGAAATACAAGGATGTTTCTTTGACACATTTTCATATTAGAAGTAAAAATTGTCTTGTCTCATTGCTTGCCCAGTTGCTTTTCCTTCTGTTTGGCTTGTCCTCGGTGTGTCCAAGTTGTGTCTCAATGTTCTGCCTGCATCAATCTAATTTTAATGACCATGCTGCAGCTAGATTCTTACATGGTTCTTCAGTAGTAGGAAAAGGCCGTACAGGAATCCAAGGGTACAGGCTTACGTTTTGACAACGGAAAGCCCCAGGTTCAAGTGCTGCTGCCCATCGAAAAGGGCTTTGAATAGTTTACAAAAACTTGTTTCATTCCCTAACTGATTAGCCTTTTGCCGTGTGTGTATTGAACTGTTGAGCAAGCTATAACTTGTTTTATTTATTATAATAATAAAAAAACATTTCAAGGAATTCATTCTCCCAGCATGCCTGTGGTTGATTAGACTGAGATACGGTGACTGCCTATAGGCCTCCCAATTGGTTTTTGAAAGTGGGGATTTCAGCCTCCTCAATCCATACATAATTTTTCAGACTGTGCTTTATGGCACTCTTCGGTCTCTTGGAAACATATGACAACTAGAAAAGGCAGCTCCTTTTTTTCCTGATTGTGCCCTGCAGTGAGCACTTACAGAAATCTGTTGGATATGCACTAGACTAGAGCATAATCTCTCTCTGCATTTTTAATGGGAAGCCCAAAAGGCCTAACTGGTGGCTTGATTGATTAAGCAGCTCTGAGGTGCATCAGGAAATGTCCCCACTAGAATCAAAATTGTCCAGCAGTCCCATTGTCCCCAGAGGGTCTGCTGAGGGACCCCCTCCTCTATTAATAGGCAAGACGCCTCCGTGAGTGACATTCTCAGTGGGAGACAATATGTCACAGAATGCTCTCATCCTGAAACTACATGGGGCCCCAACTCTTTTTATAATTCATTAACAAGTTAAAGTAATATTATTCAAACTGATTTGGGACCTTAGTTGATTTGGGTGCCTGTGAGTATATGGTTTTTAATTGCCTTGTGTGTTTATATATTATTGTTTTTGTTTTGCCATTCCCTGCTCAAAATCCATTAGGATTGGGACAGGCTAAAATATAGATAGATAGACAATGACAGAAGTAGATAAAATGCTACTTATACAGTAGTTTGTGGTAGCTCTGCAGGGTTATCCTAGCAATCGGATTTATTTAAAAAAAAAAACACCTTTCCACTTGTTACAAGCTATCTGTGGTCCCATTCCTTTCATATGCTTAAATGGGCTAGTTGGGAGAATATAGTTTGTTGCAAGAACAATCTGCAGTTAATTGACTCCACTTAGCTAAACCCCAAGAGATTCCATTCAGCTCAAAACTTACCCCCATATGGAGACGTTACACTAAGTCAATCAGCTGTGTTGGAAGATTATCAAAAACCCCATCCATTGTGTTTTTTGGGGAAAAATTGCTGAAAACAAAGAATGGCTAGAAAAGCATGGGAGTTCTCATTTAGTGACTACCTTGTTTGGGACCTCTTCGCGGTTAAGATAGCGATAAAGTAACTTTGCAACCAATCCTCACATTTATAATCTCCACAGATCTGCAAAGCAAAAGAAAGTGGTAGTAAGATTGTAAGCATAGTCATGGTTTTACTTAGTGACCACTTCACTTAACGACTGAGTTGCCAGTTCCAAATGTAGTCACTAAATGAGGACTACTTGCACAGAACTCACTGCTAAACCCTGCCAGCAGAAAACATACCTTCCCAACAGTGTTGAGCTACTTGACTCAACTCACACAGGTTGTTAGATAACTGATCAATGGGGAAGAGGTTAGTGATCTCAAGAAGTATTGCCGGTTTTCTTCTTGAGCAGTGTTTCTCAACCTTGGCATCTTTAAGATGGGTGGACCAATTCTTTCAAAGAATTGTGGCAGGGGAATTCTGGAAGTTGAAATCCACATTTTAAAAAATTGTTAAGATAGCAATACCACTTCACAGTGCTTTACAGCCCTCTCTAAGCAGTTTACAGAGTCAGCATATTGCCCCCAACAATCTGGGTCCTCATTTTACTGACTTCGAAAGGATGGAAGGTTGAGTCAACCTCGAGCCTGGTGAGGATTGAACCCCTGGCAGTCAGCAGAATTAGCCTGCAATACTGCATTCTAACCACTGTGCCACCACGGAGCATGGTGATTGTGAAACATTGTTCTAGTTAAGATACCTAGTTAAGGTATGACTTAACAAAATTAAATTTGAATGTTTATAACATTCAATAGATGTATATTCCATCTAGCCGGGCTGGCTTGAGCCCATTTGTTTTGGTTTTAATTGGAATTTGGTTTTAAATGGGTTTTTTAAATTGGGCCGAAACTATTTAATTATTTTAAATTGTCTTTTAAATTTTGTATGTTCTATTTTATTCCGGCTGTTCACTGTCCTGAGTCCTGCTAGGAGAAGGGTGGTATACAAATTTAATAAATTAAATAAATAAATAAATAAATAAAGCTGGCTGAGCTAATTGGGCTAGGGGAGAGGTTCTATCATTTGGCTTATTCTTCATATGAGAAATGTCTTTTTTATTATTATAGCAGTCATTATTTACAGAGATGATTCATGCAGTGCGTCTGTTTGCCTTTGATTCCTATGTTTAAGGTAGCCCCTCTTTTAATAAATGAGAGCGAAGGGATGTTCAAAAGAGACAATTTTTGTACCCTCTGCTTAATTTTGCAGTGGGAGGCAGGCAGTAGGAACCATCTACCCAAAAATCCTATAAGGGTTTGTGGTTTTGAATTTAGGTATGTAAGAAATTATGCACATTCCACAACTTCCCAGAATCAAAAGCATTTTTGCCACTCTTACGAGACTCTATCTACATGCAAAAATGGCATTTCTAATCACTCAATGTCAGGAAACGGCAAACTTCAGCTCTGTATGTCTTACTTCAACGAAGATGTGCTTATGGTCAGTTAAAACTTAAAGTATCAACAGCAAATAAGTTTATGTTCATATGGGGGAAAGTCAAGGAATTTTAATGGAGGTTGCTTGACCGCAACCCAGATCTGTATTCCAGGGGATGATCTTCATACAGGTACTTGACTTAGAACCATTGTTTAAACATCTGAACTTAGAACAGCACTGAAAAAGTGACTTGCAATCCTCACACTTATAACAGTTGCAGCATTCCCATCATGGAAATTCAGGTGCTTGGCAGCTGGTGTGTATTTACAGTGGCTGCAATGTCCCAGGGTCATGTGATTGCCATTTGTGACCTTTGCAGCTGACTTCCAACAAGCAAAATCAATGAGGGAAGCCAGATTTGCTTAATAACTACATGATTCACTTAACAACCGCAATGATTTGCCTAACAACTGTGGCAAAAGTTGTAAAATCAAGGACAACTCACCTAACAAATTCCTTGCTTAGCAATAGAAATTCCGGTCCCAATTGGGATTGTAACTCAAGGACTATCTGTAGCTTAATATAGATTAATATATCTAAGAGCATGGTGGCGCAGTGGTTAGAGTGCAGTATTGCAGGCTAATTCTGCCAACTGCCAGCAGTTTGACCCTGACCGACTCAAGGTTGACTCGGCCTTCCATCCTTCTGAGGTTGGTAGAATGAGGACCCAGATTGTTGGGGGAAATATGTTGGCTCTGTAAACCACTTAGAGAGAGCTGTAAAGCACTGTGAAATGGTATATAAGTCTAAGTGCTATTGCTATTGCTATATCTGAAGGCTTAGGAAGAATTAAATTAAAAGAATAATCCTTCATCATTTGCATGAAATAGTGAAGACTGGTTAACTTTCAAGCAGGCATTAGGATACAAAATTAAACAATAAATATGAAACATAGTTGCTTTTCAAAAAACAAAATAATAGTCTGAATTATAAAATGTAATACTATACACAGAAACAACATTCAGATAAACAACAATTTTAAAAGACGGTATTAAGGTAAGTTGAGAATTGAAATATAATGTTCTTGCAAAACAATTTTTCTAAACCTAGAACTAAACCTAGACTATAATACGGCAGCAATGTTTTTTCGCTTTGGATCCTTCAGGATAAAATGGATATAATCAATCCACAGGTTAAAGGATGTTTATAATTTCTAAGCTCTGAATAAGAGTCAGTATAATTTTCTGCTGAATTCTGGCAGGAACTTAAAACATTTTTACAAACCAACTATCCTCAGAGTTTCCACAAATTTTGGGGGGGAAATGGGCTGGAAATTCTCCCTCCACTTCGGTGATGACATCATTATGATCGCCATTGCCCCCTTTAATTCTTGCTGCCAAATAAATCATTACAATTGTGCCTCCTCCCTCAGCTGCAAAGGGTTATTGCCAGAAAACAGAGATGCAAAGCCAGTTTTAGAATGGACAAATGAAACATTTGGACCTGTTAATGAACACTGAAAGAAGACGCAATAACAGGTTTGATAAAAATAAATAAATCCCAGAACGTGAAATGCTCTCCGTGGTCTCTGGATGGATGAGAATACTGAATTGTGGACATCAAATTTAGTGTTAGGAAACTCAAATAGCCTGTCAACTCTGCCTAGGATGCTTGAGTCAGTGTCGCAAATGTCCATCTTTCCTTTACCACTAGGCGAAAGCAGCAGACCCTGGAAGCAGAAGAAGCCAAGCAGCGATTGAAGGAGCAATCCATCTTTGTAAGTGAAGCTTCAGGAGCTGGGGGAAGGTTGCCTAGTTGTGCAGCCGGCTCCCCCCCCCAGGATCTTGGCAGGAGGAAGAATGGAGCACCAAGGCTGGCTGGGGACTTTGGGGACTGATTCTGCAGCCAGGGAGATGACATTCTTCCCAAGGGCTCTCCCTTGCTCCAGCTTACTGCTAGGTCAGGGCATAAGTAGGGCTTTTTGGTGTGGTTGAGGTGCCCTGGGGCTGACGCTGACCTCTCTCCCTAGGGGGAGCAGGAGGACGATGAAGACAGGCAGCAGCCCAAAAAGTCTGAGTCGGAGGTGGAGGTGAGTGCGGCCCCGGGGCACAGCATGCGTTGTCTAGGCAAAGGACTCCCCTTGCACCCTACTAGGGTACTGCTGCATGAGGTTGTGGCATTGTGTGCAAAGGTTCAGCAGGGAAAGGTAGGCTTCAGTTTGATGGCTGTGATCTAGCTGGAGTTGTATGTCGATGAATGGAGTCTGTGCTTAAGCAGCAGGGTTGGGCCTTAGTTTTATCTTGGGGGAAACAACGTGTGTGTATGTGCTTCGTATTCATTTCGCTGGAAGCCAGTTTGTCGTGCTGTTCCTCTTGATGTCACTCTGTGCCATTGTTCCTGCTGGAGGGGCATGGGGGCACATTGCATATGCGTGGCACGTGTCTACTTTTGTCACTCTTGACCTGGCTATACTGCATGGAAAGGATGGGGCAGAGAGTTCAGTCTGTATTTAAGGCAGCGGGTATCTGAAGGGCTGTGCCGTGCTTGACCCTTGTCTCTCTCCCCTTCCCCTCGCTTCCTGGTAGGAGGCAGCTGCCATTATTGCTCAGCGCCCTGAGAACCCTCGGGAGTTCTTCCGGCAGCAAGAACGAGTGGCTTCGGCCAGCTCTGAGACACCCTCACCCTTCAACAGAACAGGTAGGCAGATTTCAAGGTCTCCTGCTCTGGATGGAAAGAGAAAGCAAAAAATGAACAGTGGCTTTCAAGGGACATAATAACCATAGAAATGTGGCAATGAGGGTTTGGGGGTTTATTGTCAATACTTAGGTGGTCTTTGCCTTGGAAAGTGGGAAAATGCACTTTGATGTTTAAAGCCCATTGAATATCCAGAGACCTTGGCAACTTCTGCCACTGGGAGAGTCTAGGCAGGGAACGATTGTGGCAGAAAAAGACTAGCTGGGTGGTGGTGGTTTTTTTGATACAGGAAAGCACATGAAGCCAGCACCCTTATAACAAAGCTGACTTTAAAAAATGGGATACCGTCTACTACAAATAGAAGGACACCATTCCATTTAACATATAAACAGGTTTTGAAACTCAAACTCACAGAATACAATTGAATCCAGTTATTCCATAGAATTTGATATGTATGTGCATTGATTTTGAAATTTGGAATGTGTACATGCATAGGCCTCCATTCCTAACCAAAGTGACCCCAGAATGACAAAATATGTGTTTGACATCACAATACATCACTATATTGCACCCAGTGTTCAAGGGGAAGAGTTTATATCACGATGCCACAACATTTTTTTACCTACTTGCTCAGTTTCTTTTGTTCAGAGGCACAACATATTAATGTTGCAAAGCATTTGCACTTTCGATCATGGATAGTACGGGAAGCATGATGAGGGATGAAAAGCATTGCTTTATTTATTCTAATATTTAAATACTTCTCCTATCACCAGACTCCAGGTGGTCCCAAAACAATAATATATAAGATCAAATAAAATCTAAGTTCATATCACTATCCTTGTACAATGAAAATCAAATTGTTTAGCAAACTATTCAAAAGGCACTTAGTTTAGTTTACTTTATTGCCATTGCACCTCGTACAACAAAATTAAATGCCATCTTCCGTGTAGATTATACATATAAAATAAAACAAAAACACACATCCTTCACGTTCTATACAATTGAATTGAAAACCCCTGATATTGCATTAATATTGCACTATACAGTAGAATTCGATATAATTACTGCTCTGAGATAGAAGCTGTTTTTCAGCCTATTGGTCCTTGTTTTTATTGTCCTGTACCACCTGCCAGATGGTAATAGTTCAAAAAAAGGGTGCCTAGAATGAGATGGATCTTTAAGAATATTTTGAACTTTCTTAAGGCAGTGGGCACTATAAAGCTCTTCCAAGGAGGGGAGAGGGCAAGCAATGATCCTCTGGGCAATGATGTTAACCCTCTAGAGCACTATCCTATCTGCCACTGTACAATTGGCAAACTATACACAGGTGCAGCAGTAGAAGGTCACCAGCAGTTTTTCATTCAGTTGTTGTTTTCTGAGAAGTCTCTTAACTTAAGTTTCGAATGACCAAATAAAATGATCTTTGTCGCTTCCTGGAGACAGTGGGTGGGGCCATCTTGGCTTCTGGGAGAATCAGTTTTTCACAATGTGATGGGGGTGGCAGTGGGGTGTGTGCAAAGGCTGTAATTGGATAAGAGGTGCAGGACCAGCAGAGAGTATCCTTTTCCGCAAGCAAGCTAGATCTGCTGCTTAGGACACAGATGCAGTCTTTGAGAGGAGGACCTAAACTGAAGGTTTTTAATGAAGTCAGATAGATGATCTGGGATGGCCAATAGCCTTAATGCCTGTTACAATCTCCTGAGCTGCTTCTGCAAGAAATGGGAGGTAGGCAGCTCAGGGCAGCCATTGTTAGTCTACTGATCCTTTGCTGCACCTCTACTGTGACTTATTCGATCTCCTCTTGGGTTGACCCCAAGAGCTGCCAACCACTTCTGTCCCTGTCAGATATATATTGATGGTCGTGCTCATTCCCTACCTGCAGTAAGTCAACAGCTGCACTTTCTGAAATCTTCTGCATTATGCCTTACGTTTTGGACCTCCATACTGTCTATTTGGTTGGCTCTTTGGGGACTCAGATACAGTTATTTCAAGTACAGATTCATTTCCCATCACTACCGACATCTCCTGCCTCTTGGCTCTCTCTTTTCTTCCCTCAACCTTCCCGCATAGCTGCTCAAACCCTTCACGCTGATCTATCTTGGCCCTCCCGTTCCATAGTCCCCAACTTTGCTTCCCATTTCCTCCTGCACT
>WNWU01000012.1:34270485-34314001 GCA_012654045.1 Ptyas mucosa
GACCGCTGCCCCCCTGTCAACACAGATTGCGACTAGTCAGAGAGATAGGAGGAGAACCACCGCAAAACAGTGCCTCCCACCCCCAGTCCCACCAAACGGCGCAACATGATACCATGGTCAATGGTATCAAAAGCTGCTGAGAGGTCTAATAGGACCAGGATAGAGGAGTAGCCCCTACCCTGAGCCCTCCAGAGATCATCCACCAATGCGACCAATGCCGTTTCCGTGCTGTACCCAGGCCTGAAACCGGACTGGAGCGGGTCTAAATAGACAGCTTCATCCAGGTACTGGGGAAGCTGCCGTGCCACCACACTCTCGACAACCTTCGCAATAAAACCAAGGTTGGAGACTGGACGATAGTTACCCAAAACAGCCGGATCCAGAGAGGGCTTCTTGAGGAGGGGCCTCACCACCGCCTCTTTCAAGGCAGCCAGCAGGGCACCCTCACTCAAAGAAGCGTTAATAATCCCCTGGAGCCAGCCTCATGTAACCTCCCAGGAAGCCAGCACCAACCAGGAGGGACACGGGTCCAATAAACATGTGGTCGTGTTCAGCCATCCCAAGATCCTGTCCACGTCCTCAGGAGCCACAGGATCGAACTCCTCTCAGATAACATTAACAACACCTGCCTCAGTCATCTTGTCTGAACTAACCCAGTCAGCGGCCAAGTCTTCCCGAATCTGAGTTATTTTATCATACAGATACTGTACAAAATCCTCAGCTCGACCCTGCAAGGAGTCATCCCGTGCTCCCAGATGGAGGAGGGAGCGGGTCACCCTAAACAAGGCAGCTAGGCTATTATCTGATGACGTGATAAGAGTGGCAAAATAGCTAGATTTTGCCGCTTTTATCACCATTAGGTAGGTCTTAATATGAGACCTTACCAGTGTCAGGTCAGATTCGGACCGGCTGGCCCTCCAACCGCTCTCTATGCGTCTTTTCCAGTGTTTCATCTCCCTCAGCTCTTCGGAGAACCAAGGAGCTAAATGAGTTCGGTGCTGGGTCAAAGGCCGCAAAGGCACGACACGGTCCAAAGCCCCGGCGGCCGCACTATCCCAGGCGGCCACCAGATCTTCAGCCGAATCGTGAACTAGAGTCTCAGGAAATGGCCCAAGCTCCATCTGGAACCTATCAGGATCCATCAGGTGCCTGGGGCAGAACCACCTGGTCGGTTCTGCCTCCCTGTGATGGGGTGCGGCAGTCAGAAAGTCAAGTCGAAGGAGCGAGTGGTCCAACCATGACAAGGGTTCAATGCCTATATCCCCTATATCAAGGCCACTCAACCACTGACCAAAGATAAAAACCAAATCCAGAGTGTGTCCATCTATGTGAGTAGGGCCATGAATTACTTGAGTCAGGTCCATGGCCGTCATGGAAGCCATGAACTCCCGAGCTACCTCAGACATTTCACCGATAGATGGCAGGTTAAAATCCCCCATGGCCAGAAGTCTGGGGGTATCAACCACCACCTCAGCTATTACGTTGAGGAGCTTGGGCAGGGTCATTGCCACATGGCAGGGACCCAGGTACCTGACCAACAAACCCATCTGCACCCCACGACCCCACTTTACAAAAAGGGACTCACAACCGGCTATCTGAGGTACAGTGGCCTCCCTCAGATCAAGACCTTCCTTTATAATAACCGCTACCCCCCCCGCCCCTGCCCTGAGCTCTCGGCTGATGAAATGCGCAGAAGCCTGGTAGGCACATATCCACAAGGGGAACCCTCCCTCATGGCTCAACCAGGTCTCTGTAATACCTGCCAGGTCCGCTCCCCCCTCTTGAATAAGATCACAAATGAGGGGGGCCTTATTTACTACGGACCTGGCATTGCATTAAAATGGTCTTCTGCAGTTATACAACCTGTGAACAGAAGGTGCCAATCAAGAGGTGCGAGGTCGGCAGCTATGAAATCGTAGTTGGCCTTTTTAAAGTTATGATTTGGAGTCCCATTATTATGACCCTCTTTGTAAGGACACAAATTGAGAAAAAAAATCAATCATGCTGTGATCACTGTTGGAAAAAGGTTCTTTAACTTGTAGGCAATAAATTGAGTTTAAGCTATTGCAGAAGATGAGATTTAAGCAATTGTTGAGCTTAGTGTTGTTTGTTACCAACTGCTCAAGCCCCAGAGTCATAACAGTATTGTACAGGGTTGCATGTATAAGTTCAGTTGTACATTCGTTTATGGTCCAATTAATAAGAGGCAAATTGATGTCACCAAGAAAGAAAAGGAGGTGGGGGCAGGAAGCTGCCCACGTTAGTAGTGCAGTTAGTTTGTTCATATGACCAAGGTTGTAATCAGCGGTTCTATAACATAGCAAGAAATGAACTGTGGTATTTAGGGGCAGGTCGCAGACAATGGTCTCAGGAACAGCAAGCTCCTGTGTAACATTTACCTTTTTCAGACCTAGGGACTTTTTATAGAAGATAGCAACACCAACCCTTCTACGATTATAATGGTCAGACCGGAAATTAGATGTAGAGATGTCTTTTATTTCCACTGACTACAATGAATCTTGTAACACTGAGGTCTCAGCAGTGGTAAAGGCCACAAATATTCTTTAAAACCTAGGCCAGCCTAGCCTTGAAACAGGAAACCAGGACAGAGTGATAGGGTGCCTATAATGTTGTTTCAGAATAATTCCCACCCATTTTCATCTTGTCCAAGTTCTTTGAGCCAGCAAAGGAGCAGGCATCTTCTAGATCACCAAGATCCACACCCAAGGTATGGATATTGCAGATAGCAGCAAGAATGCCATAGTGGGAATATACTTTTCTTTTTATCTGCCTTTCACATTATTTTGATGCCTTTCAATTTAATGCATTTAACAGCCTCATACTATTCTGCTTTGCGGGTGAAATGTGAACATAGCTTAAATCCTAAAATAAATTTGGATAAGATCTGTTTTGTTCTCCTAAAAATGGAACATATTTACAACGGATGACTATTCCTGAATTGCTCTTGGTCTGGAACTGGGATAATAAAGTTTTAATGACAATGGCATTTCCTTTAATTCCATCGTCAAGTTCTCCCAATCTGCTAGATACATTTCTTACCGGAATAATAAAAAAATAGCAAGGTAGAAATGCATACAAATTTCAAAGAGTCCTCTATTGAATTGAAAAAAAAAATAATAGGAAAAATTCAAGGTTCTTACTGTGGGCTTTTTACTCTGTAGAATGCAATTTGTAATTGCCTCCTTGAGATAAGTAAAATAGCCATCAGAAAATTAAATCTTCTTGGGAAAATATATATATATATTTTAGATAATCCAAGCAAGGCAGTGTCTAAAATTGATACCATTCTTAATAAAACTGTATATCTTCTTTAACAAATTCTTAGAGATATTGGAAAGGCAGATAAAAAAGAGAATTATATGCTAATTAATGTGGGAAGGAATATGGCAACCCGCTCCCGCTTTCTGAGCCATTCCCATATTAATTACAGAATGCTCTGCCTTTCATTTGCAAATGACATTTTAGCATGGTTCGAATTAATAAAAAATACAGCATATGTAAGAAAAAAATTAAAAGATGCTAGACTGATACTCATCTTTGAGTAAGAAATGTTGCAATCTCTCTCAGCCAACTAATTTCTCTGGGGTATGGTGATCGCTTCCTTTCATGACAGAAGTTAGGGGCATGGGAAGCTTCAGCGGGAAATGTGGAAAGCAGAGAGGAAATGAGCTGTCAAAGTTCCTTGGGGGGAGGGAAGCTGGCAGCACCACCAAATGAAACAGATGCTTCCCCCACCACCCAGTTCTGAAGTTTGCTTTGGTCTCTAACACAACCAGCTAAATGAAATATTTCTCTCAACTGTTATGAATCCTTGAGATATGCTGTTTTCTTAGAATCATGTCAATCAAGGAGAATATGCATCATATAGGGAAAATATGTCCTTTTCTAGTAGTCTGCATATCCTGCCCTCCTGGATTTATAGTGCAATTTTGTGCCTATTGACGGGAGATTGTAAAGGGAGGGGGATGGACTGGAAAGCATGAGGATTTTTGCCACGGCAACCTGAGCGTCTTCCAGATAGGAAAAGTTCAATTCCCAGAATCCCGCCATCAGGAATAGCTCTTCCTCAGAATTCTAGATTCGACATCCATTTTGGATGTTGCCAAGTTTAGTAAGTTCTGGGCCAGAACTGAAACCGATTATTGGCCGTGCCCCTACCTGGGAGCAGAAAGGATGAATAGCTGAATAGTTGATATGAATTGCTTCCTTCACTTGATGAGGGAAAGAAAACATTAAATGTTCCACCACACCAAAGTGTTATTATTCAAGACAAGAGCCAGCAGAAAACCATATTGGTTTGAAGAAGTGCTGATTGCATTCCGGATGTCTATTTTGCCTTAGCAATGCAGCAGAGGAGAGGGTCTGTCTGCAGCACAAGTGGAAGGGGGGAGAAGAGAAGTGAGTGGGAAACGCCTCCTTTGATGCTGATTTCTGGCAGCAGAAGATCTATGGGAATTCTGCTTTAAAGTCTCCAATCTCACAGGGCAGTGTTTCCCAGCCTAAATAATTCCCAGCCAGCATGCTTAAAATGGTTGAAGTTGAGAAACATTGCCATAGGGCCGTGATGGCGAACCTATGGCACGCGTGCCACAGGTGGCACGCGGAGCCATATCGGTGGGCATGCGAGCATTGCCCTAGCTCAGCTCCAGCGCGCACATCTGATTTTCAGGCCTTCTGGGCCCACTGGAAGTCGGCAAACGGGCCTTTTCTGGCCTCTAGAGGGGTGGGGAAGCCTGTTTTCGCCCTCCCCAGGCTCCAAGAAAGCCTCTGGAGCCTGGGGAGGGTGAAAAACGGGCCTACCGGGTCCACTGTGCCATCTTGTGCCAAAAGCGGGGGAAGCGTGTGCATGCGCGTGGCACATTGAATTACGGGTATAGGCACACGCGCACATGACCCCCCCATATGCTCCCCCCGCTTTTGACACGCAACGGCAAAAAGGTTAGCCATCACTGCCATAGGGCAATCACTGTAGGACTGGGGAACTGGCAGTGAAAGAGCCCTTCTGCTCTACTTCTCCTGTCAGTCAGAGGGGCAGGTAAAGCAAAGGGAGGGAAGGAGGAGAAGGAGGGGTTTTTGATGGCTTCCCCCCCTGCCCCTGGCACCACACAGAGCCCCACCTCTCCATAAACTGGCACCTAAAGAGCTGCCTTCCCAGTAGATCTGAAGTGACTGTGCATCTGCAACCCCCATAGTAGAGCTACCCACAGGTCCAGTGAGAGGCTTCCAGCTGCAGCTTTTTGCTGGCACCCCTGTGGGAAAGTTGCCATGGCATTATGGAAGGACTGTGGCACTGACTTGCTTGGGAGTGGAAGCAAGGGAAGCATCCCTCTAGCTATTCCATGGGTGGAAGTGAGTCTTTTGGTTGCTGGCAGAAATGCCCCCTCTCTTTCTTCCCCTGCTTCATCTGCTACCCATGAGCTGGGAAAAGAAGTCAGCAAGGTGGCTCTTTGGTCCAATGGGACAGCCCTGACTCTCCTGCTGCTGAAAATGAGTGGCCAGCAGCCAGAAGGGATGCCATCAGGGGTGGGTTCTAAATTTTTTTTACTACCGGTTCTGTGGGCGTGGCTTATTTTGTGGGCGTGGTTTGATGGTCATGTGACAATTCTTTAGGATTTAGCAGAGGTACTGGTCTACCAGGCTTTTAACTGCTTGCAAAGCTGTACCAGTCTACCCATTTGTTCTTGGAGCATTCCGGTCTACCCATTTTTTTTAAAAAAATGATTTATATGCCGCCCTTCTCGGGAGATTCAGGGCGGCTTACAATGCGTTAAGCAATAGCCTTCATACTTCTGTATATTTATACAAAGTCAGCTTATTGCCCCCACAATCTGGGTCCTCATTTTACCCACCTTAGAAAGGATGGAAGGCTGAGTCAACCTTGAGCCTGGTGGGATTTGAACTTGCAGTAATTGCAGGCAGCTGGAAACTTAAGTGCTACTTTTAACAGCACTTAGTCCATTGCGCCACCAGGCTCTTATTTGTTTTTGGAGCACACTGGTCTACCACCACACTGCCTTTTAACACTGATCAGCTGTAGGGCGGCAAGAGCTTAAATAATTTTTTCCTTCTAGCCGATCAGCTGGGACTCGGGAGGCAACGAATAGATTGGGGGGGGGGCTAAATAAAAGGTAAGAATAATGCAGGGGCAGGCGGGAGAGCCCAGCTCCCAAACAAACAGAACCGCTTCGGTGACATCATATTGTCACCGCTACCGGCTCGGCCAAACCGGGCCGAACCAGGAGAAACCCACCACTGGATGCCATCCACAGTAGCCTCAGAGGGGAAATAGGACCAGGACAGACCCTAAGTCTAAACTTATCACAGAATAATTGGCTTTAGGCTGACCCTCGGCATAACCTGCATTGGTAGAAGTTGAAAAACACCCCTTTTGAAGTGGAGAGAAAAAAACAGAACAAGGCTGCTTTTGTGGTGGGTCAGGAAACAAGTCTGAGAAAGATGCTGTGCGTTCGTGTTCTTCAGAAACAATCAGTAGGCATCTCTGCAGACCAGGCCAAGCAGATAGGCCCTTAAGAAAGAAACTTTAAAGAATGTAGTCAATCCAATCTTTCTCCACCCATATTTCTGCCCTTGCAGCTGCATGCAGCCAGCAAAGCAATGGAAATACTCCATGCTCAGAGTTTCCACTTCACATTAGGCCTGCTGTGATTGGTGTTCTTTAAGACACCCAGAGGTTGTCCATCTGGGTTAAGCTAACATACAAGTCTTATTTTTGTTTTACAGATGTGGAAGAATGGCACAGATGCATCCTTCCCTTTGAGGGAAATGCCAGGCTCTCTCCTTAACAACTCAGCACATTTGCAGTGTGTGGCTGAAGCAGCATTCCAGCACTTACTGTTACCCATCATTTACAGCCTGGTTTGCGTCCTGAGCCTGGCCTCGAACGGCGTAGCCTTATGGAGCTCTTGGGTCTACCGAGCCCAGGCCCCACCCATCATGATCTTCATCTACAACCTGATTATCATTGACCTGCTCTTTGCCCTGTCGCTGCCATCACAGGCAGTGTATCATGCCAGGCACAATGACTGGCCCTTTGGAGAAGGCCTGTGCAAGGTCACCAATGCCCTCTTCCTGGCCAACATGTTCAGCTGCACCCTTTTCCTGGCCTGCATCTGCCTAGAGCGTTATGTGGCTGTCCTCCATCCTGTCTTCTACCTGCGCCTCAAATGGCCTCTGTATCGTGTGCTGCTCTCCATGGCTATCTGGTCTTTGGTAGGGATTGGATTGCTGATCTTCTTCTCCAGGAGCACCGTGACTCATCGCTTCTCCAATGGAAACACCGCCTGCATGGAAAACTTCCCAGCCCAAGTTTGGAGTGGAAGCCTGGCAGCCATGGTCCTATCTTCCTCAGCCCTGGGCTTCTTCCTGCCCTTCCTTACTATCATTATCTGTTCCATTGTGATTGCCCACCGAATTATGAATCTGGGCCATGGGACAATGCAGGCGTCTTCATTGCGTAGGCATTCCCTTCAAACCCTCTTGATGGTGACGAGCCTGCTCACCTTCTGTTTCCTCCCTTTTCATATCATCCATGTGCTACATAGCCTGGGCCGTATTGGCGTTCTTTCGGCTCCAGGATTGCTGCATTTCACTTGCTCAGCCCAGCGTGCAGCTATGGCCCTTGCTAGTATCAACAGTGCTCTTGACCCCTTGGTATACTATTTTAACATGAAGCCTGCAGATTGGAAGCTACCATGCTGTGGCTCAGTCAGTCAAAATCTTATGGAGCCAGGTGAGATTGCTAATAGCACAGGGGAGCACCGTAGAAGAAGCATAATTCTTAGAGACTGAACTTTGTCTATAGCTTCTTTCTGACATCTAGGTGAAAGCAGAATCAGGATATTACTGTAACCTAAATTATATGCTCCTCTTTGGCAGAGAGACAGACTGAGAGAAAGAGGGAGAGAGAAATTTTATCCATGAGTTATTGGTTTAATGCTTGCCTTGACTGGCATAATGCATCATTAGCCCAGCCTATATCACGGCCTTGTCTAAGTTAAGATATAGGGGAATGGATGACATTGTATCTCCCAATCTTGTCTTCACCAGAGTCTTTGTTCTATAGTTTTCACTGTCCCAAACAGCGCTCCAATGGATAATGCTGGTTGGTCATCACTCAGGTTGAAGACTAGATTAGAATGTTCTTTCAAGATCAGATAAGAACTGTAGCCCAAGAACAATCAGTCTAAAACAGTGGGAGCAAAGATTGTTTAGAGACAAGGACAGAAAATAAAAATAAACCAGGAATCCAGACTAGAACTATCAGATTCGTGTTGCAACAATCTGGGTTAGAACTGCCCCCATTTTGCTCCCATCTAATGACAGAATGTGGTTGCGGCCTAGTTCTTTCATCCTAATAGAGATGACAGCAGAAAATAATGGTTTGGGAAGCAACACAAAATTGTGTTTGTTGTGACTCTAATTGAGTTTCATATATTGTGCTGAACCGTAACATAATTTGGTTTGGGCTTACTGTACTGTTCAAGTTAGCATTGTGCTTTCTAAACTATGATTTTACAACTTTGTGTAGCGTGTGAATTCAGCCATTATAATTTATTTAAGAGATTATGGCTAACAAAAGCTTGGCAAGGAGAAACTTTGGCAGGCAAGACTCAGAGTTCAGGAATAATATGAGGCAAGGAAAGTTTATCATGTTAATCAAGACTGGAAGCATTGTAATTGTTGGGATTGTTACTTTCTATTTATATAATTGTGCAAGATTTTGGCTCAAGGTCCAGAAGATTGGGAGATAAATAAGTAATAATCTGTACAAATCAGCTTTGGAAATACCTTGCAGGATATGGATTTATTTATTACATGTTATCATCTCCCAATACATTTCCCAGCCTAACATCAAGAGTTGAAGCATCAAGAGCTATGACAGCACACAAGCTATAAAAGACATTCCTCTCAACTACTTGATTAAAAGGCCCCATTAAGAGGTTCTAGTTACACTGGCATAGCATGGTTTCTTCAGTTCTTATCACTGCCAAATCTGGACATATGTCTAAACCTGGTCTTTTACAGAATCTTGATCAATATCCATCTAGGGAAGAAGATCTGGAGAAAATATAAAGCTTTCCATTTGCAACTGTTAAGAAGGTTACACATAAACAGAATTGTCCATTGGTATTTAAATGGACTGTAAGCCAGATTTCTTATAACGTGAGATTTATATGGATAAAGTGTGATGATATACAAATAGTCCTTCAACAGTACACGCTGGATACTACAAACGTGACACAACTATTAAGGACACTAAAATACAGAACTTCAGGGTAATTTTTAAAATTCTTGGATGTAGTTCTCAGAGCCAATCTAAAAGTTATTATCAAACTGTAGTTCTTTGTAACGGGGCAGAAAAGGAATCTTAATCTCATATATTTAATAATTGTTATCAGTTGTAGCTTATTAATTTAAATTCAAATGAAATGAAATGATTTTTATGTCCTCTCCTAACTTTTGGGGAGTGTAGCCCCCAGCTTCCTACACAAAAACCCAAATTGGAGGTAGTAACTAAGTTGGGCAATAATGGGTTCTGATAATGATTCATCATGTTAACCCTTTAAAATGAGAAATACAAAAGTATTTAGGACTTTTAAAGAAACTGGATTACTTCAACACGGCAAGGTGAACCATAGCAACCTTAAGAGAATAATTCTTCTGAGTATCACAAGCCCCTAACATTTTGTAAAGGATTGACATTTTTCATTTTTTGTTATCACAAATTCAGAATTGTTCTAAATTGAAGTCCTTGGGAAAGGCAGTCATCTTTGAAAGTAAAACAGGAAAACAATATTCCACATAATTTTTTTTCTTTCAGCTGAATGTCATTACTTAATAAGGAACAGATAGAAATTTTAGCTCCAGTTGCTTTATTCAGAAAACTGAAGCATAAGGAGAAACAACTTGATACTTTTCCTGAGTATGGTTGGTATTTACAGAGAATGTTTTCCCCCCCTTTATTTTCCTTTCTATTTAAAATATTGCTAATGCAGTAGATGTGTTGCTAGTTCAGAGGCATTAACTGCAATCCTAAACTTACAGCAATATGCTGGTTTAATTAGTGCTTTTGTGTCCAATGCTTTACTGAATTAAGTCAGTAGAGTATACGAACTCATTAAAAAACTGGAAAAAATCCTCTATAATAAAATATATATCAAGATCTATCAAAAATGAATCAATAGAAGTTAAATGGTTCATTGGGTGCTTTACATCCCACTATTTTCAATACAAAATACAAAACCAAAAAAGCCACATTTTTCTTACAATTTCTTGACATTTTTCTGTCAAGGAGAGTGACACCCCTTCCTGCATTTCCATCCAATCTGTTTTTGTCATTTTTCCCCCTCTTTCTTCCTTTGAATTGGTTTTACTATAACTCTCTTGTTTTGGGTTGTTGTGAGTCACCCAGACTTGTTGGGAATCAGGTGGCACACAACTTAAACAAACAAACAAACAAACAAACAAACAAACAGTCTGTTACGTGGTTCTGCATATGCAAAACCTGATTTAGCCTGATTGCGGTCCAAGATTTTATTCCTGCTCTGGACTAAAGTGGCTAGATAACATCTCTGGCTCTAACAAAATTGCATGTTCCTTCACTAAATAGTTGCATGGGTTCTGCAGACAGCCCTATTTCCTCGTGCCAAAACATAAAAACATCTTGCAGATTCTGACTCTTCAGAGGATGCCCCAGGCACTACTCCTCGAGTTTTGTGACACTGCGACCCTTAAAATGATGAATGAATGTGTAAGATCCCTTCATAAATAAAGCTAATGATTTCACTGAAATTAGTGAGGTTCAAAAGTCCAAACTCAATTGCCATGCCTGAGGTAACATTTTTTTAAAAATTCAGCAGACACTGCCATGCTTTATGCCATGTCTACAGAACCAGTTTCTTACTTATTTCTATTTATTTTATTTATTTACTTGTATTCTGCCTTTATTAGCCTTACAAATGACTCAAGGCAATGAACATATGCAACACACCCTATTTATTTGTTTGTTGGTTGGTTGGTTTTTCCACCCATCTCTCATCCAATGACTCTGGGCAGCTTACAACATAAAAACATTGAAAAGCATTAAAATCGTCCATTATAAAAACACAGCAGACAAAAAATATTAAGAGTTAAAATCATGGACACAAGAGGGCAAAGAAGGGAGCCAGACACATGGGGCAGGGGGGAGAAGGGGGATGAATTTTAATTAGTCAACCACTTCCAGTATGAAGCTTCCCCATTGGGTCCCCAAGCCATCTGGCAGAGCCAGGTCTTAAGGTTCTGTGATACATCAGGAGGGTGGGAGCCAATCTCAGGCCAGGGGGGTAAGATGTTCCAGAGGACAGGAGCAGTGGTGGGATTCAAATAATTTAACAACCGGTTCTCTGCCCTAATAATTTCTTCCAACAACCAGTTTGCCAAACTGCTCAGAAAGTTAACAACCGGTTCTCCCGAAGTGGTGCGAACTGGCTGAATCCCATCACTGGACAGGAGCCATGGCAGAGAAAGCTCTTCGTGCCAGCCAAAATTCCTTGGCTGATGCAATCCACAGTTTGCACCTTCTGCCGGCACAGGTGGGACCAGCCAGTCCCATCAGGGCAAGATGGTTCCTCAAGTAGTCTGGACCCATTCCATGCAGGGCTTTAAAGGTGATGACCAACACTTTGAATTGTACCCGGAAACAGACCAGCGATCACTGCATCTCACAAAGCAGTGATGTAACACGGACCATTCTAGTGGCCCTAAGAACTGCCTGCACCGCCGCACTTTGTATCCAACTATAACCTCTGAAAACTCTTCAAGCATTTGAGTGCACACCTTCCCCTTCCTCTTCCTGTTTTCCCCACAACAATAAGAGGTAGCACAACAAACTGTGAGGTGAGTTGGGCTAAAGGAAAGTGACTGGCCCAAAATCCCCTTGCTGGCTTTTATATGGCAGGACTAGAACTCATGGTCTCCTGGTTTCTAGCCTGATGCTTTAATCACTCAACAAAATTGGCTGTCTGCAATTTGCCCAAAGGTCACCAATGGCCCAAATGTCAGTGGTTCCAGGAGAAATGCCCCACCCAAACATGGTCAATCAGTTCAATAAGCTAAAAAACTCAATAAGAATGAATATCTTCACAGCATATGCTTTGGCCATGGAAAAGCACAACTAAGTTAAATGCACACTGGCCCATATTCTGTTTGTGGAAAGCAGTCCATGAGGCACATCCAATGAAGCAGATGCTCCAGCTGTTCCTCCATGGAGCTTCCGATCTGTTTGCTCAAGGCAGGATACTACTCTCTTGCATGCGACATGAACTATGTCAGTTATACAATAGATATATTTGTATATAGGTATGTTCCAATACATGGAACAATACGCAGAATGAAAACTCCTGTCAATTTGGTGGAACTTACTTCCAACAAAAGATGTGCAAAATTGCAGCATAAGATTAGATTCTTAGAATGATTTTTTATAAAATTCCCTAGGAAACATATGAAGAACATTTACAAACCTAATGAGCCACAAGATAAACTTACTGGATTGGCTAATTTTGAAACTCACATACAATACTATTCTATCCTGTCCAGATTGTCTTTCAATCAGAAAGGAAAGCCTCCAAGAAGTCAAAATAATGATCAGAAAATTTCTCATTATGCTCAGGATAAACAGAAGAATTTTCCCACATGTTCCTGGCTATAAATACTTATGGTATATTAGGTGAGGCTGAATATCCCAACAGTAATGGAGACCAAGGCTCTCACGAGGAAGCTCTTATTGTAAGAAACACACTTATGTTGTTTGATAGAAAACCCTTATGAGCTAGAATCTTTATTCTCTGACTGCAGCACCATCATTTGTATCCGAAACAAGCAGAACAAGAGTAAATCTGTCAGAACCCACATGGCTGCTGCTTATTTTTGTACAAAAGAGGTATGTGAAATTTGACTGGTAGCTGAAAATCCAATACCAATTTGGTAACTGTTTGTAGGAATGTTCTTGGATCGAGCCCAATGAAGGAGATACACAGGCATGTGTATAATCAAGTTTGTTTATTTACATAATGTTTCTCTCTTACAGGTTTGCAGCTAGAATGGAGCCCAGACCGCATGGATGACCCTTAAGTACTCCAGGGGCGGAGTCCAGGTGAGGAGGGGTCAGTGGGTGAAGGGATCCCTGGGTAGTTAACCCTTACAACACTAGGTTTGGAGGGCAGGCATTTATACTTAACAAATCCCCCTCTAGATGCCTGGCCGTAAGATCACAAGTGGATTGATCATGGTTTATCGATTTGTGTAGTATGACACCTAGTTTGGATGTCAAATAGGTATGCTGTTTGTTTAACAGAGGTTTGGTTAAGATGTCAGCAGTTTGTTCTTGTGTATCACAATGTAATACTTTAATAAAGCCCATGCTGGAGAGTTGCCTAACGTGTTTGTGTTTTATATCTATGTGTCTCGACCTTTGACCCACAGCATCAGCTCTAGATATTTCGATAGCTGCCTTGTTGTCTTCATGTATGTGGATGGGGTATGTGGGTTCGGCCCAGATGTTGGAGAGCAAGTCATCGAACCACACCAGATTATTCGCAGCTTTGGATAAGCATATATATTCGGCCTCAGTAGTCGATGTAGCCACTAGGTTTTGCTTACCAGTGTACCAATGTACAGGGCTGCCGTTCAAGAAAAATATGTACCCTGATGTACTTTTTCTACATTTCACGTCCCCAGCCCAATCTGCGTCTGCATAACATGAAAGAACTGGCTTACCGGATGTTTCCGGTTCTAGACATAGGCATGCTTCTGTACTATGCTTTAAGTATCTAAGTATCCTTTTTGTGGCATCCCAATGATAATTGGTGGGCTTGCCCACATGCCTCGACAGAAGGTTGACAGTTAATGCTATGTCAGGCCTCGTCCAGTTCGCTATATAAAGTAAGGAACCTATTATGGATCTGTATAAGGTATTGTCATTAAAAGGCTCTGACTCATCGTACATGTTTTTTAGGAAGTCTGGTGTCATGGGGGTTTCGCATGGTCTGGCATCAAACATGTAACATTTATGTAGCAATTCCACTATCTTTTCTCTCTGTGACAGTCTGAAGCCTTTGTTGGTTTTGGTAATTTGTACCCCCAGATACTTGTCAACCTTTCCTAGTACCTTCAAGGTGAAGTGCTTTCCCAGTTCTTTAGCAAATGTTTCACACTTATGATCTTGGTCACCAACATATAGAATGTCATCAACATATACCAGAACGTATTCTATGGATTTACCCAACCTTTTGATGAAAAAACAGTTGTCGGCAGAGGTGGCTTCAAAACCCATTGACCTTAATGTTTTTGACAAGCATTCATACCACCGTTTCCCAGACTGTTTTAGTCCGTATAGACTCTTGTTCAATAACCAGGTTTCCCCTTTGCGTGTGTTTTTACTATGTGGAGCCCTAACATAAATTTCCTTATCTAGATCAGCGTGGAGATACGCTGTCTGCACATCGAATTGGTGTACTTTTAAGTTTAGAATCGAGGCTATCACCAATGCACACTTTACGCTTTCTGCTCTGACGGTGGGGGAATATGTGTCTGTGTAATCGTCTGGGAATCGTTGGGCAAATCCCTGGGCTACCAATCTAGCCTTATATAATGATTTACCTCCCTCTAGAGACTTTATTTTGTATATCCACCTAGTGCCTATGGTGGTCTTATCACTAGGGGCCTCTGCGGGCGTGTATACCTTTAGCTCACGCAGGCTGTTCATCTCTTTCTCCATCGCCTGTTCCCACTTTTCCTTCTCGTCAGTGGGTAAATTGAGGACTTCATCGTAATTATTGGGGGTTACTTGGTTAGCATGGAGAGATAGCACATAGTCCTCTAGTTTCTTGGGGGTTTTATTTCTAGAAGTCCTAACTGGCCTTTCGGGCGTGGTTTCCGTATCGTGAAGGTACCTGGCTTCCTTTTCCGTGAGTGTTTCTACTTTTAGGTCTGGGTGTCCCTCTTTCCACTCTCTGATTCTTATCCTATGCTCCCTTGGTTTTGTAGCTTCTATGTCATTGTTTATTGGTCTGCCCTGTTGTGTTTTGATATGTGAACGGTTGGTGTTTTCCCCTTCTGTGGTTATTTCATTAAGATGTATTTTGGACCAATTAGAGTTTTCATGAAATACTGCGGTGCGTGAAACTATGAAATTGTTGTTGCTGTCAATGAACCTAAAACCCTTGGTGCCCGGTTCATATCCCATGAATCTTAGTCGCCTGGAAGCTTTGTCTCCCTTCCTGCGTATCTGTCTGGGGATATGAACATCGGCGGTTACACCAAATATGTGAAGGTGTGCTATCTTTGGCTTCCTATTATACATGACCTCGTACGGTGTTTTATTTATTACGCTACACCATAACCTGTTAAGCGTGTAATTTGAGTATAAAACGGCTTCTGACCAGTAGTGTTGTCCTAACCCTGCATCCTCTAGCACACATCTCATCATTGTCTGTAGGGTTCCATTTTTTTTCTCTGCGACTCCATTTTGAAATGGCGAAAAAGGGGCCGACGTAAAGCGCAGCATCCCTTGCGCCCTGAGCCAATTTGAAAATTCTTGAGACATGAACTCGGACCCTCGGTCTGTCATTATTTGCTTGATTTTAATATTATGTTGCAGTTCTATCTTTTTATGAAATTCTTTAAATTTCTGGAACACCTCATGTTTGTGCTTGAGTGTATATATATAACCGTAGCGACTGAAGTCATCTACGATAGTCAGGAAAAACCTTTTCTTATATTTGATGGATGGCCTTAAGGGCCCAACTAGGTCCATGTGTACCATTTGAAACAAGGAATTTGTGGTGCGTTCTGATTTTTTTGGTCTGGCTTTGGTCTTCAACTTGGAACATTTGCACACCGAACACTCTAAATAGTTTTTGCAATTTTTAACCTTTAATCCATCAGAACAATTGACCATTTTTTGTACAACCGGAAAACTGCTATGACCCAATTTTCTATGCAATAAATGGGCACACTCATCGTGAATGGGTTTGCCTAACGATGGCTTCTCTTTTTCTAAAGTTTGGTTCATGTCTGGGTCACTGGGCGTCGGGTCGTGATTAACTTCCTCTGTCTCCTCGGTGTTGGGTGCAGTGTCTATCATGTCGCTAGTGTTGGTGTTTATCCTGGGGGGGCTGCTACAGTTAGGCTGGAAGTATGGTAAACCCTCGCTTATTATAGTTCTACCGATGATCCTCTCATCTCTGGTCAAAAATACCTTCCCTTCCTTAAATGTTATTTTTGTTCCCGTTTCCTTGCTTAGCTTCAAGGTGGCTAGTATGTTATAGGGTATCTCCGGAACAAGCAATACCCCCTCTATTTCCCCTATCTCTGGGATGTTTATGTTGCCTTTTCCGGTTACTAGCACGTTGCTTTGGTTAGCCACTTTAATGGTGAATTTCTCTTCTGTGAATTTAGTAAATAATTTTGTGTCATAAGTGGTATGGTTTGTGGCTCCTGAATCTAGGAGCCATGCATTTTTGGTGTTGGTGTATCCCAGTGTGCTGTCCCTTGCTCTCAGCCCATATAGTGAACCCTTGTGACTGTCCCGGGAACTGTCCCGGTATCTCCTCCCGTCCCTGGGTTTGGGTGAATCTCTGCGCCTATATCTGTTCTCATTTGTCTGTCTTTCGGGGAGTCTATGTCTGTTTTCAGTCCTGTCTCTAGATTGTGAGTGTCTCATGTCTCTTATTCTCCTGGGGCAATCTCTTTTATAGTGTTCCCTGGAGCCACAATTGAAGCATTCTATGTCGCTGTAGTCTCTGCTGTGGAATTCTACTCTTTTGCTAATCCTTGGTTCTCTGTGGTTCTGGTATCTATCCCTCCTGAGGTTGTCTTCCGCGATAAGTTTACTGGTTAGCATATCTAAGGTGATGCGTTCTAGGCTGGAACTGTCTAAGTGCATGATGAAATCATTCCAGCTGTGGTCTAAGGAATTTATGATCACGCTCACCATGTTCCCTTCTGTTATGTTCTCCCCCCTCTGAATTAACTCAGCTCTGGTGGCATTGAGTGACAATATGTGTTCACTCATTGAAGTTCCCCCCTTGAGTTTGGCTGAGTAGAATTCCCTGGTGATTCTTGTGGTAGTGGCTATACTTCTGCTGTGGAACATTTTATGCAAAAAGGTTACTATTTCTGACACCGTCAAGTTGTGGCTGATACTGGGATACATACTGAGTGATATGCTGGTTAGTAACAAATGGTAAGCCTTATGATGCATGCAATCTAACTGAAAAGTCCAAGGCTTTTCAGGTGGGTTAGTTATAAAAAATAGTAAATGTTCCTTTAAGAGGACAACCTGTAACTGTTGGTTCCATTCAACAAAGTTAACCCCATCTACCCTGAGTTTGGGAAAGTCATTTGGAAGTGTCCCTGTATTGTGAGTAATATTACCTATTGAGGGTTGCTGTCCATGGTCCAAAGCAAAAGGGAACTCACAATAAGGCAGGGGAATGCAGGGAGTCAGTCTGTAGTGACTTGCTTCTATGGTCTGTTGTTTTTTTATTGCAGGTCGGTTCTGCGCATGCTCCTGGGCCATTCTGTCTCTGCCGCCGTCGTGGAAGGAGCTCGTTCCTGCTGCTCCCGGGTGAAGGCCTTGCCTCTCGAGTTGGACTTCTGGCTCCGTCTTTGGAGGTCCTTGGAGGCCGAAGTTTATTTGGGTCGCCGTCTGGAGCGTCGTGGGTCTCGTTGCGCCGCCTGGACATCGATGCGGGTCCGCGAGGCTTGGGTGAAGGCCCTGGGGCTCCGGTCCGCTCTGGAGGCCGATGTTTAGGTACGGGCCGGCGCCTATGCCCGTCGACAACCCCGGAGGTCTCGGCTGAGTCCTTTGGTGTGGTAAGTATTCATTTATTTCTCCCGGTTTTATGGCGTAGCTTAGGGGATGCATGGCGAGGTTTCCGGCGTAGAAGGTGGGGGGCTGTGCCCACGCCTCGGTATTTCTCTTCCATAGTTGGTCTTCGTGGCTGCCCTTATGCGTGTAGGACGTCACTTTATTTCCCCCTGCGGTATCGGTATCGGCATCGGAACTTATTATTTTTATTTTGGTTCCGAAAGCCGCGGTGATGGTCCGCATGGCCTTTTCTACTTCGAGTTCGGTAGGCGAACTTGATGTCACCTGTCCGGTATAGTTCTTGGCCTCGTGGTTGTATTCGTAGGCCTTGTGGTGGTAGGCCTCGCTTCCCGCCGGGTTTTTTTAAATCTCGGGATCTGATTGGGGATTGGTCGGCCATCTTGGGTGATGTCACCATCCAAGATGGCCGTTGTGGGGAGCGCGCGAATCTTGGATCGGCTTCATCAGTGAGCGAGTGGTAGGGGTTTAAATCGCTTACCACGTTTTGGTCTCTGCACTCCGTTTTGTCATCTTTCTTCCCGGTCGCTGCCCCGCAGTCATCAAGGAGGTTGCGGAGTTCCGCGATGAGACTGGACTTGTTTGATGTCGATCCGGCTAGGCTTAGTAGCTTTTCCTTTAGCTCCTTTTCTTCGCGTAGCTCGGTCTCTGATTCATCCTCTCTTTCGTCTAGGCTTCTCTCTGTTATTCTTGAGTAGCCAGGGCTGGAGAGTCGTTCTTTATTCCTTTGCATTTCTGCTAGCTTGGCTTCAGCTGAGGCTAGCATTTCTTCCATCTTCTTTTTGGATGCACGGGTGTTTACTCTTTCGGTTTCTTCGTTCAGCTTGATATTTTCGGACATCCTTTTAGTTTGGTTTGGGCTATTTAGAACCATCCTCTGCTACCATATTTGTAGGAATGTTCTTGGATCGAGCCCAATGAAGGAGATACACAGGCATGTGTATAATCAAGTTTGTTTATTTACATAATGTTTCTCTCTTACAGGTTTGCAGCTAGAATGGAGCCCAGACCGCATGGATGACCCTTAAGTACTCCAGGGGCGGAGTCCAGGTGAGGAGGGGTCAGTGGGTGAAGGGATCCCTGGGTAGTTAACCCTTACAACACTAGGTTTGGAGGGCAGGCATTTATACTTAACACTGTTGAAAGTACTGAGAATGTTTGTTCTTGTCCTCAGAATGCTTTGTTAAGGCACTCCTGGCAATTTAACCTGAGGGGAAACTGGGGCTGGTTTTTTGAGGGAAGAAGACATAACCTTTGGAAAATAAGAGCTAAACAACACGTTGTATTGATCTGCAAGCCAAACTCTCAGCATCTTTAATCATGAGCATATTCTGGGAGGGAGGGAGCAGAAGAGTGTGATTTGGATCCGGACTTTGACAAAAAGACTTTCCTCCCATGTGGACTCCACATTTCCTTCTATTGAGCTTTTAATAGCCACAGAGGAGGAACTTACAGGTGGTTTGTGGGGAGATGCAGTAACATGGCAGGGAGATGTGAGCAACTTCTTTCATCATCAGAACTTGGACCAGCAGGCCCCTTCAATAACTGAAATGCCAGAAAAAAAGTTCCTAATGAAGTAGAATATTTGTAGCTCAGGGTTGAAATGAGGGGTCCTTGGTGCTCTCTGAGCTTGGTTATTTTCTTGCAGACATTTCATTACCCAAACAAGGTCATCAGTGCTAGTGCTAGAAGAAAGCTTCCACCGCTGAAAACATACACCTTCAAAGCGTCTGTGCATCTTTTATGCAGGTGTAGCTGGTATCCCCACAAAATGGCATTCTTGCCAATTTTCTGCTGATAGAAGAGTGCCTGAGACACATAAATAATATGCACGGTCCCATTGGGGACTTATACTAAATCTTTTTTATTTGGCTCCTGTTACAATTCGGTGTTTATCCCCATGGTGCAATCCCCATCCTGCTGAGTAAACCTAACACAAAGACCTTTGCTTTCAGATATATTGATCAGGAACTGTTTGTTCTGTCTAAAGCAGTCAACAAAACCTCTCTATTTCATCCGTCCCCGGACACCACTATGACGGCTCAATTGCTGCTTCTCCTGCTATTTGTGATTTTGAATTCAGGGGAGCTATACTTGGTGAGATTCCAGAATATCAAATTTCATATTTCTTTCATTCTATTAGTATTTACACCCAACTCTCAACCTTCACATATAAGGTATTTGTCTAGATGGGGAGATATAATGGAGACAAAATGGAAACTGAGTGGGGCATGGTCTAGAACCCTGAAGAATGTGATGCAGAGCTGTTTCCTACCCCATAATACTTCAGGTCTATTACTGAGACTTGTGATGTGCTCTCAAGTCTATTGACTCAAGCACAAGATTGGGATTTGTGAGTCTCAGGAGACTTTTTTCTGTGTATTGTTTTGTGACATGAGATATGCTTTATTGTTATTCGTTTGTCTTGTGGGAGAAAAATATCCATTATTGAATAATGGTTTCCTCAGCATTCAAGTAATCTATTGTCCTCAATGGTGTTTGTGGACCATCCTTATATTTGTTTATTAATGTTAGGGATCCTGTTTAAAAATGTGTGGAAGCTGTGTGGATTTGTTGCCATATCACCAGGGACAGCTAACAGCACATTCCTATTCTCTTCCTCATGGAAACACCATTTTCTTGAGAGATGGAAGATTTTTAAACATTTGCATTTATATTTTGGACTCCAGCGGTCAAGTAGCACTGCTCTTAATTGTTCCTATGGGAGCTTTCATGTTGACTTTTAAAATGGTAACTTCTCCTCCAAAATAAAACCACCCACACGGATACTTAATTGCAAATAAGAATTGGAAAACTTTCACAAGGCTATTTCCTCCTGCATACTGCTTTACTCTTTTGCGAGCTTTTTAAGAGCCATAATAGGTATGCGTGTTTTAAGAGGCATAATAGGTATGTGTGTTTTTGCCTTCAGCAGAAGTGATCTCGCTATGCAATTTGAAAAGTAGCAGAAAAAGGACTCCTGCGGCAAAAAGGCCATTAAGCTTCACATGTGTTTTATATGGGATGGAATTAGATAAGCAAACTGCTCAGTTCAATGTTCGTGCACGTGTTTATGCATATATGTATGAGTGGTGGGTGGTGGTTCTGTTTCTTCGCTCCGTAAGTGTCGGCCTTGTGAGGTAGTCCAGACAACAAGCATACCCAGGAGTACTAATTCTGTCTTTATGGTAAGTTTATGTTAATAGAATCTTGCAAGTCTGAAAGTACATCTCTTCCCCCCTCGCCTTTATAGTTACTCCAAGAAAATAGGGAGCGTCTCTTCTGAGACTTTTGCATGTTCCCATTCTTTTTGCAGACTCAGCAGAAGGAATAGAATCCTGCAACTCCCAAGGTCATTCCTTCATACCATTATATTAAGCCATAAGTTATTTTGCTGTTGTCCTGTTTGCTTCTTTCCGGCTCTCTTCAGCCGGAGAAAGAAAAAGAGGTTTTGTCTAGCAAGAATGGGAAATGTGTAGTTTCTGGCAATGACATTATCTGCTGGATTCCACTTCCCTGCTACACAGCAGCTTTCTCTAACTGACAGGGATGGAAATTGTACATGTCTGTATTATGGAAGGCAGCTGTAAAAACAGCTTACAGAGACAGCTGTTACATATATTCACTTACTACATTAAAATTTACAGACAGCTGTAAGACTTTGCAAGTGGACAATATTTATTTATTTTAAAATTTTATATAGACGCTCATTTTATAATCAACTCTGGGTGGCTCCCAACAACATAAAAACCATAATAAAACTATCAACAACTATAAAACTAAGCACGCTAAAAACACTGAAAACCTGGCACCAAGTGATATAGTCTCTTATGCCAGCGCTTCGGAGAAAAGCCAGATCTTCAAAGTTTTATGGAAGGCTAGGAGGGTGGAGGTTTGCCAAACTTCTGGGAGAAGGGTATTCCATAGGACAGGGGCTGCCATGGAAAAGGCTTCCTAGCTTCCATCAGATATTTAGTGGAAGGGACTAGCTAGCAACATGCCCACTCTATCTGACCAGTTAGGAAAGATAGTTGTCCTAAGGGAAAGGTGATCCCACAGATAACCTGGCTGGACTAACCTGGACTTTAAAGGTGATGACCAGCACCTTGAATTGCATCCATTAAGTCAGTGCAGTCTAAACAACGGAGATATTACCTGTATAAAACTAGCAGTCTCCATTGCGTGTGTGCTGCTGCATTCTGAACCAGTTGCAGTTTCTAAGTGGTTGCTTGCTTGTCTTAAAATAAAAGGGTGCTACAAATGAATTGTAAAATACAGGTAGTTCTCACTTACTGGCTGCAATTGGGACCTGCAGCTCCATTGCTAAATGACATTTAAGTGAAACCTCCCACGATCATGCTCAACGTATTACATTGATAAGTACATTTATATTTTACTCTCTCTATGGTTACATCGAAGTTTTCTTTTTTCCATATTCTACCTTTCTAATCAACACATCCATAAATCATCAGTTCATTTTTTAATTTTTTCAACAAAAAGTCCATTAGGGATTTCCAGTCACTAATAAATGCAGTAGTTGATCTTTCTCTAAGCAAATGAATTAATTTTGCCATCTCCACTAATTCTATCATCTTCACCAACCATTCCTCCATTTGAGGAAGACTCTTTCCATTTTTGCACATACAGTGGTCTCATAGCAATGATCATATATAAAAATAATCTTCCTTGGCTTTTTTCAAGTTGGCTGACCATTAATCCCAACAAAAATATTCTGCTTTCAGTTAAATCTTATTCTTTGGAATTCTTTGTATCACTGTATGTATCTGAACTCAAAAAAATTTTGAGTGTGTTTTTTTGAGTATGTTTTTTTACAAGTCCATCAAGCATGATAAAATGACCCCTTATGTCATCCACATTTCCAACATAAATTGCTGGTTTTCCCATTGACTTTGCTTGTTGGAAGCCAGCTGGGAAGGTCATAAATCATGATTGTGGGATGTTATGACTGTCATAAATATGTGCTGGTTGTAAAACACCCTAATTGTGATTATGTAACCATGGGGACACTGCAATAATTGTAAATTCAAGGACCAATTGTAAGCATACTTTTCAGTGCTGTCATAATTTTCAACAGTTACTGAACTGAGGATTACCTGCAAGTTAGAAGAAATACTAAACAAAAACATTAAATAATGTGGGACGTTTAATAAAAAGCTGATAGCTTGTAGAAAGGGACAAGAGAGAAAATGTGTAAATACTTTATACTGCTTTTCTTACAAATAAAGTGGACAGCTTTTCAAGATAGATCTTACTGAAACCACAGATGATCTCTTTGTTCCTTTCCTAGTTCAGTGTAAGGCTCTTAGCATCTTTCAAGGTGTTTTGTTATCCTGGAAAGAATGGGAAGTTGCTTTGCACAGAATGTAAATCAAGTTTTATAAGGTTGCTGTGACATGGCCATTTGCTTTTTTGGCAGGGTATAATTGGTAAATCCCAGAAGGCGAAACATGAATGTGAGTATATCCTAGTCTATAACATGTCTGAAAGTTGGACATGACAGGAGGGGTAGGGGAGGGGGAGTGGAAGGGAGGGAGGGAGGGGGAGAGAAAGGGAGGGAGAGAGATTTGTGTCAGTCAAAGAAAGAGAGCAATCCTACCAAGTTCAAGCTTGGGACTTCTGACTCCCTTCAGCTCAGCATAAAAGTGGGAGTTTCCCCAAAAATGTTTTCTTTCTTTCTTTTTTTAAAATTTGATTTATATGCTGCCCTTCTCCAGAGACTCAGGGTGGCTTACAATGCGTTAAGCAATAGCCTTCATACTTTTGTATATTTTATACAAAGTCAGCTTATTGCCCCCACAATCTGGGTCCTCATTTTACCTACCTTAGAAAGGATGGAAGGCTGAGTCAACCTTGAGCCTGGTGGGATTTGAACTTGCAGTAATTGCAGGCAGCTGATCTTAATAACAGTTAATGACACTGCTTTAGTCTGCTGAGCCACTAGACTCAGCAGACTTCTTGAGGGCTGCACACATCTTTCACTGTTGGATCACTACAACACCCTGAGCAACACCAAGAAATTGGATCTTGCCTCTATCGTCTCCCCATTGGAGTTGCTTGGAAATCAAGACAGCTAAAGCAAGAGTTGTGGCTAGGCCACATTTAATAGGAATAGAAGAAGGGAGCAAAGGGGGTGGGGGGTGGGGGGTGGGGAAGGAAGCAGGCCAATGTGCTGATATACCGGTAGCAGCCCAAAGTATCAGGAATAAGGCTAGGTTGCTTCTCCCCACCATCACCACCACCACCACATTAGCACTTAAGAAATGCAATAATCTTTCACCAGGGAAAGATGTAAGGGAGTGGAAGCCTCATTACAGGATTGTTGCCTGTGTTTTTGAAAGAACTGACTGTTTATGGCTTCCTCCAAGCAGAGGCCAAGTGTGGGCATTTTGGAAAATGGGAGAAGAAGGATCACTATTTATAGGTAAAGGAGGGATGGGGGGTATAAAAAGGTAAAAGGTTGCTGCTGGGAAAAGAATAACCTGCTGGTATTTTCTCTATGTCTGCCATTTATATTATTCATCCATCCATCCATCATCCATCCATCCACCTATCTGAACTTGTGAAATAATTGGCAGGAGATGGGATGGGGAGGGGAGATAATAAATGATCAAAATATTTTTAAAAAGAGCAAATGAATGATGCAGTTATTAAAGTGAGGGTTCTAGACTCCAAATCATGTTCGCTTCTGCAGTCTACAATTTCATGTTTTCTGCTCTTTCTGGCAGTCATTCTCAAAAGTCATTCTCATCCAACAAACTCATTTCTCATTGGCTGCTCGGATTTGCTCTTTACTAATTTTTATCCTATAATTTTGGGGTAATTTCTACTAAATTGAGGTCTCCGCCCCACCATTTGCCATGCTTCTATTATATGTATGGATTGTACTACTTGAGTTGCATCAGAATGGGCAGCCAGTAATGGAGAATAAATTAGCATATATGAAGATACATGGGGAAAGGATGACACAGTCACAGCCATCCGTTTCTCCATGATGTTTGCTGCTGGCCCTTAAGTCAATTTTGCGGTGTTGAGATCTATTGTTGAGAAAATGCGATGCCCTTTCAGCAATTATTTATTTATTTGTTTGTTTTGTTTTGTTTTATATGCCGCCCTTCTCTGGAGACTCAGGGCAGCTTACAATGCGTTAAGCAATAGCCTTCATACTTTTGTATATTTTATACAAAGTCAGCTTATTGCCCCCACAAACCGGGTCCTCATTTTATCTATCTTAGAAAGGATGGAAGGCTGAGTCAACCTTGAGCCTGGTGAGAATTGAACTCGCAGTAATTGCAGGCAGCTGGAAGCTAAGAGCTACTTTTAACACTAGCATTAGTCTGCTGCGCCACTCAGGCTCCTTTTATGTTCAATGGAGCCTGAATTCTATTAAATACAGGTTGCCCTCAACTTACAATAGTTCATTTAGTGACCATTCAAAGTTACAACGGTGCTGAAAATGGTGACTTATGACCACTTTTCACACTTACAACCGTTGCAGTATCCCATAGTCACATGATCAAAATTCGGATGCTTGGCAACTGATTCATTATTTATTACGGTTGCAGTGCTCCAGTGTCATATGATCCCTTTTTGCAACCTTCTGACAAGTCAAATCAATGGGGAAGCCAGATTCACTTAACAATTATGTTATTAAGTTGACATCTGCAATGATTCCAGTGGTGGGTTGCCCCCGGTTCACACTGGTTCTATAGAACCAGTAGTAAAACCAGCGGGAAGCTCCGCCCACCGACCCCGACGACATCAGAATGCTTTTGTGCATGCACAGAAGATAGCACGCGCGCACAAGCAAAGCGAGCACGCATGTGCAGTCCCGCTGTGAACCGGTAGTAAAGGTAAGTAGAACCCATCCCTGAATGATTCACTTAACAACTGTGGCACAAAAGGTCATAAAATGAGGCAAAATTCACTTAACAAATATTTCACTTAGCAACAAAATTTTGGGGCTCAATTGTGATCGTAAGCTGAGGGCTACCTGTAATAATTGCATAAAAAGACTTTGTCCTCTGTTATAATCAGAAGGTACATAGATATGAAGGGAAGCTAGATAGCCCTGTCACATCACTAGCAGAAATAGGATAGCTATAGGGCAGCCTTTTAGCACAAGAAAGAGACCCATCTCCTTTTGCTTTGCAGTGACATCATCCAGTGAGGAATCCTGTCATTTCCCGTTCCGTTACCAACGCAAAATGCACTACTCCTGTCTCTCTGGTGGCTTTCTTAAATCTCAGCGCTGGTAAGTATTGATTGGCCAGAAAAGTATTGATTGCTCACAGGAATAATGAGAACTCGGGAGCAAGCAGGGAGCAGAGAAAAAGACACTTTGAGGCTTGATTGACCTTAAACAAAAAAAAAAAAAGAAGTCACAATGTGCAAATTGTGGCATTGGCCCATCTTCCCTGCACACCTTGCATGAGACGAGACTCTTCCCTATCAGGTGCGCCACCACAGAAAACTATGACCGAGACCAACAATGGAAGATTTGTCAGAAAGCGGAAAGGCCAACAGGTGAGTCAGTGGTGTTTATTTATTTGTTTAAGCCTGTGTATTATGGCCCAAACAAAGGATTTTTTTCAGGGGCAGCATTCCCTGTGAATGTATCTTACATGAAATCGTATTTCTGATATGGCTGCAATCCACAGTGTCAACTTTTTCGCCCATGCTTTACTGTGGTTTTTACACAGCCAAATATTAGCTGTATCTATCCAAGGATGATAGTCTATAGTCATCTCTTTTCAGGGTACTGTGATCCTAACCCCTGCCAGAATGGGGGTGCCTGCGAAGCTAGGAAGATTGGATTCCACTGCACCTGTACAGCTGGTTTCCATGGGAGACGCTGTGAGAAAGGTATGATTCTGGAGCTATAGCCCTGTCCCAGTGGTGAAATGTAAAATTTGTTACTACTGGTTCTGTGGGCGTGGCTTGGTGGTGGGGCGTGGCCAACTTTTTTTTTTTACTTTTGATACCCTTTTTTCTACAACCTCTTTGGCTGAAGAGGTTGTAAAAAAAATGCTTTTAAAAGCCTCTGATGATCCCAGTTGAGCCGCGCGATCATCAGAGGCTTTTTTTTAACTTTTAAAAGCATTTTTTCGGCCAAAGAGGTTGTAGAAAAAAATGCTTTTAAAAATAAAAAAAAACCTCTGATGATTGCGCGGCTCAGCTGGGCAATGGAGGGGGAGGGGCAGGGATTTTTGCTACCGGTTCTCCGAACCACCCGCCTCCATCGCTACCGGATTGGGTGATCCAGTCCGAACCGGGAGCATTTCATCCCTGCCCTGTCCCCTTCCTGTCAGGTATAGAGGTCTTTGCACAGGGTCAATGTAAGGTCAATGTAAGATCATGCTTTTCTTTGCTGGAGTCTACAGGAGCCTATGGCATTTCAAATTCATTGACTGATGATAGCCATAACTCCCTCTTAGAAAGAACTCCTGGATTTCATACTGTCATATTTTTCTTCCTGGCAGAATAGAGGGTCCAAAAGAAAAGAAAAAGAATTTTATGATGTAGTAATGGGGTTAATGATAGGGACACAGTGGCTCAGTGGCTAAGACACTGAGTTTGTCGATGGAAAGGTCTGCAGTTCAGCGGTTCGAATCCCTAGTGCCACGTAACGGGGTGAGTTCTCGTTACTTGTCCCAGCTTCTGCCAACCTAGCAGTTCGAAAGCACATAAAAATGCAAGTAGAAAAATGGGGACCACCTTTTGTGGGAAGGTAACAGCGTTCCGTGCACCTTTGGGGTTTAGTCATGCCAGCCACATGACCACGGAGATGTCTTCAGACAGCGCTGGCTCTTCGGCTTTGAAACGGAGATGAGCACCGCCCCCTAGAGTCAGGAACGACTAGCACATATGTGCGAGGGGAACCTTTACCTTTACCTAATGGGGTTTTGAGAAGCCAGACAACTTTTAAAGTCTTCCATATTCTAATGAGGCCATAGGCTTCCTCTGAAGTGTAGAGTAGGGAGGGATGGGCTGTTTTTGTAAACCTCTCTGATGATCAGGCAGAATTGCTGAAGGTTAATATGAGCGGAGTCCAGTCTCACCCCATGGCTTGACTTCACAGAAGGCTGCTTTGGATCACAAAGATGGTTGCATGTTGGCAAGAAGGAAACATGGCTGCAATATTTTCCCGTTACTGGACTGAAGGAGTGCCACTGTAACAGAAAGAACATTCTCTGCAGGACAGTGCATGGAAAAGGTCAGAAGTGGCAGATGCAAGCAATAAGCCAATTATGTTGAAATAAAGGGGAGAAATCTCTCCATTGGATGTTGCTCAAAGTATAAGCTTCACTTCCTAATGAAGTAGGATCACATAAAGACTTGAATAAAGTAAGAATTACATTTTTCACTGAGATTCAAATAGTAGACAATACCAAAACTAATAGTTTTAATAGTAGCTGGTAGCATCTAACTGATTTTGGCTGATCTTAAAAAAGATAAGTAGGATTAGGCCTAGTTATTATTTGAGTGGAAGACCAGTAAGCAACCCTATGGCTATTGGCTAGACTGGGAAGTTGAAAAAAGATCAAATTTCAAACTAAAATTAGTTCCAGAAAACAAGCTTGATTTGAAGAAGTTTTACCTTTTTCATGTATCAAGTCAGATGGCACCATTACATTGACCACTAGAAGGTACCCTATGGCCAATTTTGTCTGTTATTGGAACTCCTCAGACATGAGTAGTCAGATGTTATTCTACCTATATTTGATGAGGCCCAAATGGGTGATACTGATTACATGGTCCTTCCTGGCGGTCAACGTAACTGAAAATTCCACATAGGATATACTCTGTATCCATGTAAGAAGTCATGTAAAACCTCATACATGAGGACATGACGTAATATAACATTTGTATCAGTCTGCTGTGAGAGCTTAAGGGAAGGTTGACTGTATATATCAGTGTTTCTCAACCTTGGCAACTTTAAGACAGGTGGACTTCGACTCTCAGTATTACTCAGCCAGCAATTCTAGGAGTTGAAATCCACCTGTCTTATAGAGGCAAAGATTGAAATGTACAGGTATATACTATTATAATAGAAGTCATTGCTCTATCATGTGTGTGTATCTTTCAAAAAATCCCAGAGGGTAGTGGATTTTTTTAAAGAAAAAATATTTGGGGCTTCATTGATCTGGAGAATGTTCAATGAACATGAGAATGTTCTTACCCCTTTCAGTAGCCACCATCACTTCTCATCCTCTTCTTGAAAAAGTATTTTTCTTTAAATTCATTAATGAGGAATTCATAGAAGAGGAGTCCTGCTGGATCAGGCTACTAGGATGTATTTGAGATGCTCACCAGCCTGGATCAGGTGGACTATAGTTCCCTTCCACTTTTACTTCTCAGGACCCTATTTAAGGTATCCTGCTGCCTCCGACTTGGGAGGTAGTAAACAGCCACCAGCGATAGTGGCCATTTAGAAGCTGATGTTTCACAAAGCTGTTGAATCCGATTGTTGGCAGTAAATTCTGGCAGTAAATTCCAGAAAGCTTAACTGTGCTATATAAAATATTTCCTTCTGTCATTCCTGAATAACTTTGACAAGAGAGGGTGATAACCTTCCCTCTCACAATATGATTTCTGCCAGGCATGGATTTACTTAGTGTACCACTTCGCTCCTTGTTCCCTTTCATTCGAAGCTAAAGAGGCCTCCTTGCTGAATCCTTCCTCAGAGGGGAGCTGCTCCAGCCTCCTACTTGTTTTGATTGCCTAATTTTGCACCTTTCCCACTACTATGATACAACTCTTAAGGGGTGGGGACTGCATTCCAAGTGTGGTCTCACCATATACTGTATTTCCTTAAGGGTACAGTTTTGTATGTTTGAATCCCTTCGTAATACTCCAAGCATTGAATCTGCACTCTGTTTACAGCAGTAGCACACATTAAAAGACTGCTGTTAATTTGTGCATTTGTTTGCAATGTGTACTTAGGCCCCAGTATTACAGTAATGCTAATTATAGATGTTTGCACAACATTATTGAATAAACTGATTTTCTTGGTTTATACAATATATTGAATTGTGAGAGCCAGTTTGGTCTAGTGGTTAAAGCTCCAGGCTAGAAACTAGGAGACTGGGTGTTCTGGTCTCACCTTCAGCATGAAAGCCAGGTAGGTGACTTTGAGCCAGTCTCCCTCCCTCCCTCCCTCCCTCCCTCTCTCTCTCTCTCTCTCTCTCCCTCTCCCTCTCTCTCTCTCTCTCTGTGTGTGTGTGTGTGTGTGTGTGTGCATGATGTCAGTTCGGGCAACAAACTGGTCAGTCAGGGCTGCCTGCATGTTAGGCAGTTGTATTAATTCTGAGCCACAAGTTCTCCTCCCTTCATCAGCTTGAGCCAGGGGAAAGATTAAGTGTTTTTCTATCAAGACACCTGGTCTACCCCAACATGTGGGAGGGGGAATTCTGCTCCCTTTCACCTTTCAGCTCCAATCCAGGAGCTGAAAGGTGAAATATCAGCAAAATATAAATTTGGTATAAAATGGTTTGTCGTGAATGCGACTGCTTGAGGGCTCCTGGATTGGAGCTGAAAGGCGAAAGGGAAGCATAATGCTCCCTCCCACATGTTGGGGTAGATCAGGTGCCTCGATAGAATGTATGTATGTATGTATCTATGTATGTATGTGTCTATGTCTGTATATCTTCAACATAAGTATGCTCCCCTGGAGGTTCTCCACCACCTCAGTTCAATTTTCTCCTTTTTTTCCCTGTGCAAGTGGGCAACATGAGAGAAAGCCACCCATTAAATAATTTTGGAAGAAAGCCTCTAAATGTCTAGGCAGGCCAATGACATATTAGAAGTTCAAAGTGTTGCCTTGCTCTATAATGCTGGTTTCCCCCAGTTTTTAAAATAATGTTTTATTATTTTAATATAAAAGAAAAAGTAATGAAATAAAATAAATCAGATCAGGAGTGGCAAGGGTCCTGGGAGGCCTCAAGGAAGGCGGGCTTGTTGGAGACCCAGGTGCTAAGTCAACACAAGCTACCAAATGTGAGCCCTACCATTGTTTGAGCTGGCATGACAGCTTCTTCTGTATCTTCTCTATTGGGACCCACAGCGTGCAGAAGCAACCCCTGTCTGAATGGAGGTCAGTGCATACAGCTGGGTCAGAACTTGGTCTGCAGCTGCCCTGAAAATTTCTCTGGACCACTGTGTGACATAGGTATGTTTACAGTCTTATTTTTCATATATCCATCTTCCCAGCACTAGAGAAAGGGCCAAAAAAATAAATAAAAATTGGCAGATATGTCATATGCCAGCATAAAAGAAGAGAAAAGAAAATAACAAAGGTGAAATTATGAGCCCACTGAGAAAAAATAAAATTGTTATATTTCTGTCGTGGTTTTGGCTTCTGTATAAAATATCCAGTCAATGCAATTATATTTTATAGTTTCCTAGGCTGATGTTATGGACAGATGGGCTTTCACTGCTGGATGTATGATAAAGTCAAAGAAACTTTTGAGTTGTGGGCTTTGAGTTACAAAAGCGTGTTGTGTCCAATAAATGTAAAAGAAGAGGGGCAGAACTGATTGGGACGATCCATGTAATAGAAACATTCTAAACGAGGGCCAACTTTATTCCTCTGGTCCAGCATTAACATCCACTTTCTATAAAGCTGTTTCAAAGAACAGAAAAATCAAGTGCCAGCACTATTAGCAGGCAGCAGAATGATTGCCTCAAATGGGGAAGACTGGCAGTTGGTCATATAAAATGTTGACAAGGAAGAAAACAGAGGCATTTGTTCTACCCAACTGCTGTGGCCTAGAGGTAGAGCTCTTTGTGAGTTTGATGCTAGGTAGAGGCAGATGTAGGGTCTCCTGCTTAGGCAGGGGGTTGGACTAGATGACCTGCAAGGTCCCTTCCAACTCTTAATCTGTTAAATTCCATATTCCTGATCATATACTACCTATTTACTGATTTAACTGCCAGTCAGACTCTGTATGTGGGCCCTCACTTCAAACCAGGGGCATTGTGGAGAGGGGGTTATTAAGAAAATCAAGGTCACAATCTTGGCCATCATCTTGACTTATTTGAACCCTCCTTGTGGGTGCTCCTCTCTCAAGTAACAAAATATGTCCCCTGTATGTAACCCAGAAGATGGAGAACATTCTGAAATCATGGTAAGGAGTCAGATTCCTGACATTTTTCTTCAACATTTTACAATCCATCTCTGATCTCTTCATGCCCTAGATCACACTGAAATCTGCTACAGTGGGAATGGGCACCTATACCGAGGCATGGCTCAGAGTAGTTCCTCAGGGGCACCTTGCTTACCCTGGGACTCCCCGATCCTGCTTATGGAGTATTCCATCAAACTCAGGAATGCAGTAAGCCTGGGCCTAGGGGAACATGCCTTCTGCAGGTGAGACCAAGTTTTAGGGTGGACCTTTCCCCACTGGTGAGTTGAAGGACTATCCGCCTACCCTTGAGTTGTCATAAAACAATAGTACCCCACTGCCAATCTTCTATTAGGTCTGTTTCAAGTCACTGCACCCACTTCACTGCCCTCTAAGGGTGACCAAGCCAAACAGAGTGTACATACTCTGAGGCCATCCTTGAAAGGTGTCAGAATAAGGAGGGAAATACTTCTAGAGTAAGTCAGCTAAGGATGACCTAAGGCAGTCTCATCAATGAAATTGAGACTAGTTGAAGGGAACCTCATTGGAGCACAAGAAAAAAAACGACATTGATGGGACATGGTGTATGCAGTAGTTAGAGGTACAAATGGGCAGAGTAGATCCATTTCATGAGAATCAAAGAAAGAGACAATATATTTTAAGCTGCCCAGAGCTACCGTGTGGTAAGATGGGCAGGTGATAAATTTGATAAAAGGGTTGAAAAAGCAAAAGTATCCAGGGATGTAGAAAGTCCAACTGCTCCTAAGCAGTAGATCAGATTAAAGAAAATTTCAATGAAATTGTAAGAAAGGGAACACTATATTGTAAAGGAATGTTAGTCTAACCTGAAAAATCCTAAACATTTTGTTCGGGCAGAAATCCAGATAACGACACCCAGCCATGGTGTTTCTTACTACAAGACAGACGAATCACCTGGGAGTACTGTAACATTACCCGCTGTTACCCCCAAAGTGCTGGTAAGACACATCATTCTCTCTGAAAGAGCTGAGTATGGCTGAACCCCATAAGTGAATGAGTCGGGTGGTTTTTCACACAGATGAACTGATAACAAAAGCGACAGGAGCACCTCTGGAAGCGATGACCACGAGCCATGTGATTAGCAAACCCAAGTCTGCCACTAACTCAGCTCCCGTTTGTGGACAACGCTATACAAAAGTTGTTTCCTCACGCAGCCGTATCGTAGGGGGTATGGTAGCACTTCCTGGTGCCCATCCCTATCTTGCTGCTCTCTACATTGGAGAGCAATTCTGTGGAGGAAGCCTCATTGATTCCTGTTGGATCCTGACTGCTGCACATTGTCTGGAATTCAGGCAAGTCTCAGTGTCTTTTCCATGCTATGACTATTACTCACCTGTTAGGAACTTTGGAATTTCAGCAGGATCTTATTGATGATCTTGGTGACTAACCAGACCTGCAGTATAATAGCAAAGATAGACTGCCACAAGTTGTCCTAATTCTAAGTTGTTTAGGATCTACCTGATTCAATAGCTAACAGGCGGCCATGAACTTATTTTAGCTTTAGTGTAACTCCTGCACAGCTCTGCACAGCTAGGTGTCCTATTCACAATCTAGCTACCACATTCTACCTCAGCTGCAAATTCCTGATCAACTGGAAGGACAACCCTGGCATTTAACATATGGCAGTTATCTAAGTTTTGGATTACTGTTGTGTAAACAAAAGTAGCTGAGTGTCTTGGCCTAAATTGATGAGGCCATTAGCCTAATTCAAAAGGCCTTGAAGCATTCATTTGAAATCTCTGGCATTACCGATCTTTTCCTTTCTTGATACATTGGGTGGAAAGATTAAAGGGAATATCTGCCCCCACTTTTAGCTTTGGCCCTGCTGATTTCCCCCTCCCTCAAAAAACTGTCTAATTCTGCTCCAGAGAAGTTTTCCATAACATGCTGCTCTCAAGATATTAGAATCATGGGGTTTCTAATTAACACATCATGCATCGTTAAAGACTCCTTTAGAGAATCTAGTTCTCACCTCAAAAATTTCTGCTGATCATACATTTTGTGCTATAGGCCAGATGTGTCTAGAATTTCAGTGGTGCTTGGCCAGATTTTCTACAACACCAGCACTGAAGGCACTGTGAAGTTCCAGGTACAGAAGTATCAACTGCATGAGAATTATTCACAAATAACTAAGGAGCATGACATTGGTGAGGACCTCTTCTTTTAAATCCAGCCTTCAAGGGTTACAAATATCTATTTCATCCACTTTCTCCAGCTTTGGAAATGAACATGTCTTAGCTTCCAGTGTCTCCCAGACTCAGTTCATCTTAGATTGTCAGATGAAGTACAAGTTACAAGTTCATCTTAGATTGTCCACAGAGTGTTCATTGCGTACCTTAATTTCCGTCAAGGGCAAGCAGCTTTCAGAAGCAATTCAAACCTAGTGGATGGATGATGAATCGATGGAATTAGATTGACTATGGTAGCTGGGTCTGATCAGAGTGATAATCATTATCAAGAATGGCACAGTTTTATTGTTGGACTCTAATCCATGCACGGTAGCTCTAGCGTGCTGTAGTAAAAATAATGCTGGGTTTTGCAGAACTCGTCGTATGCTTCTTGATGAAAGAATCTTATTTTGATCTAAGTCTCCATGCCTTCAGCCATACTCCATTAGGAGCAAGACCAGCCTTTTGACTCTTTCATTCAGTCTGCCTGTTTCCTAAAATCTTCATATTTTAGCCCTAATTCAGTTTTGGCCTGTTATCCCCAGCTTTGGTGCAACTGAAGGAAAAGTCCCCAGGACATTGTATTGGATTTTCAAACTCCATTTCACCTATATGTCTGCCTGGTTCCTTGGAGACAGCTGATAGCAATGGACACTGCCAAATTGCAGGATGGGGACATATGTATGAAGGTAAGGAGGTGATGCTAAACAGATAACAGATAAGCTAGACTTGAGGGTAGCCTAATTGGCTGACCATCATTCTATATCAAGCTTCATCCATTCATTAACTTTGTTAGGGGAAAATTATGTTTTCTCATTTTGTCTCCAGCCCCTCCTGCTTGATGAGCCTATGTAACTCAATATTATGTTCCCAGATGCAGAGCCAGATACAATGGCACAGGAGAACACAAGGGCCATAGCCTTCTTATGCTTGTGTTTTCCAGTAATTGGCATCCAGATGCAACTTGCTTTTGATTTAATATTAGACAAGGCATGTAGTCATTATTTTTATGGAAGCAGAACAAGATAGGGCTTACAGAATGCAATTTACAGAATGGTTTTTCCAATCTTAAACTATACCAGTACAATGACTCATTGAAACTTGTTGGTCTTCTGCTGAGATATTTGCTTTCAGGTCTAGCACGCAATGTCCTTAAAACAGTTTTCCACTCTGATACTCCCTAGAAAACAAGTCCAATTTTACTGGTTAACAAGTGTAGGAATACTAGATTGACACATCTAGAGAACACGATGTCAAAGAAAGGTGCTTTAAAAAGCAGCAGTAATTTCATTTACTGTCTGGTTAGTAAAAACATTTCCTGGAGAACTAAATTAAATTCTTCTTTACAAGAGCAGTGGTTTGAGTATTGAAATGTATGATACTCAAACACCACACCATCCACATAATGATATGTATAAATTAAAAATAAAATAAAAACTTGATGGGAAAAAAAAGAGCAGTGGTTTGAGGCTGTTAGCAGTCATATATTTTTGCAATGGCCATATGGTACAGTAAATGAAGTTGGTAGGGCCAAGCTGACTTAAAGGGGGTCATTTTCCCCCCAGTGATGGATCCTGATACCCAACACTCTCTAGGAGAACGTCCATGCAGTGCAGTTTTCTTTTTTCAGTCTCCTCCGAGTGTTTTCACGTGTTTTGTTTTGATTGCTTTCATTCCTGGAGACTTCAGAATTCCGAGAACAGGCCGAGAATACCAAGAGCCAACCAGTTCTCTTTTTTATTTCGTCAAGCATGTATTTTATGACAGATACAAGTGTAAACATAATTATAAATACTGTACATGAAAAGTATACGAATAAAAGAAAACATTAGGACAGGGACGGTAGGCATGCTGGTGCGCTTATGCATGCCCCTTACAGACCTCTTAGGAATGGGGTGAGGTCTATAGTAGACAGTCTAAGGTTAAAGTTTTGGGGATTTGGGGAAGAAACCACAGTCAGGTAGTGCATTCCAGGTGTTGACAACTCTGTTACTGAAGTCGTATTTTCTTCAGTCTAGTTTGGATCTGTTTACCATGAGTTTGTATCTATTGTGTGCTCTTGTATTGTTTTGGTTGAAGCTGAAGTATTCATTGGCTGGTAGGACATTGTAGCAGATGATTTTATGTACTATGCTTAGGTCAGACTGAAGACAGTGAAGTTCTAAATTGTCTCAGCCCAAAATTTCGAGTCTGGTGGCATAAGGTATTTTATTGCGAGCAGAGGAGTGGAGGACTCTTCTTGCAAAATATCTCTGGACTCATCCAATTGTATCTATGTCCGATATGCAGTGCAGGTTCCAGACAGATGAGCTGTATTCAAGAATTGGTCTGGCAAAAGTTTTGTATGCCCTAGTTTGCAGTTCAATATTACCGGAGAAGAAGCTACGCAAGGTTAGGTTAACAACTCTTAATGCTTTTCTTATCAACCAATAGAAAAAAAGCAAAAATCATCCTTCAGTCAATGCCCCGCCTTCTCTGAATTACAGCAGTTCCTGGAGTAACAAAATTCCCCCCTTATCCATGTTCTCTGTAGAAGGGAAAAAGAATAGCATCTATCTCTTCCCAGTCTCCCTGTTTCAGTTTTCATGCTGTCTGAGCAATTTGCAAACCTGACCTATGGGTGTGAAGAAAAAAAATAGTCTGGCCCTCCTTCCTTCTCTGCTAGATAGATTTAAATTGAAAACTGTAATGATGGCATACTGCAAATTTGCACCCAGGTGTTTTCCTTAGCAGCTTCCCCCATAGGTTTCACTGAAGAGACTCTGTATATGTGTACGTGAGTGTTTCAGAGAGAACAATGGTTCATTTGAGCTCTGAAGCTGCAAGGCACGGTGAGACGGGACTTCAGTGCATCCTGTTTAAAGAAGCAAGGAATGTCAAGCAGGGTCATTTTTACAGAAAGTGTGAAGGAAAAACCTGACTAGAGAATTAGGACTGAACTTGCTAAAATATTGCTTATGAAACCTACCAGAGAGCTCTGAGGCCACGGGAGCTAGTGAGGCAAGATGTCTGGTGAATGACAAAACAGCCAAACTCTTACAGTGCTGCAAATAGTAAAAGAGAAGATTTGCCCTTTGAGCTGCATTGCAGCCAAGCTAGAAGAAAAGGGGCTGATCAAGGGGGGGACAACTTTGTGGAACACAAGTATGTGGGTACCAGTACCAAAACTGAATAAAGGCTACCAATATGTGTGAGAGATCCTGACAAAAACTGGAGCAAGGTCTCATGTGAGTCGATGTACTTCTTTCTTTGGCTTCCTCTTTAGGAGCTGACAAACTCTCTGTATATCTGCAGGAGGCAGATGTGCCCATCATTCCCCATGAGCAGTGCCGTTCCCCAGAGGTACATGGGTCCCAGATTACCCAAGACATGCTATGTGCAGGGTATCTGGAAGGAAGAATCGATGCATGCCAGGTAAACCTATTCGAAGTAAAGGCAGCTTGCAGGGGAGGCTTCTGAAAGTCTAGCCTTTGGGGCAATGGTGGAATTCAATTTTTTTTACTACTGGTTCTGTGGGCGTGGCTTGGTGGGCGTGGCTCGGTGGGCATGGCAGGGGAAGCATACTGCAAAATCCCCATTCCTACCCCACTCTGGGGCAAGCCAGAGATGGTATTTGCCAGTTCCCCGAACTACTACAAAATTTCCGCTACCAGTTCTCCAGAACCTGTCAGAACCTGCTGAATAGCACCCCTGCATTGGGGCAGAACCTGTCAAGTGGGCCAGGAAGGGATGGGGTTTTTTTGTGAACTTCCCATAGAGCCATACATTTGGAGCCCCTTGTTCAAACTTTGCATCTCAGCTCAATCTCAGCTTGCACCCAGAATATATGTATTTATTATTTTTACTTATTTATTAAATTTGTATGCTGCCCATCGCACGCTTTGAGGTGGAGAGAATAGAATAAAATAGATTTGAAGAAGAAAAGGTTCCATATTGTAACCTACATTTCAAAGACAGTCTTTCTGTAGCACTCTCTAGGGCCAATAGGCTACCTTGCACTTCTCTCCAATGTTATTCTTCCTTTTGAAGTTCTCAGCTAAATCCCACCATAGCAACAAAATTATACTTTAGAAGTTTGTGGTGATAATCAAGAAATGCTTATCCCAGTTCAGGTTCTTAATAGCTGCTTCAGGCAAAACCTACATATTACAGAGAAGTGAAAAATGGGTCTTTCCCCATAGTGAATTGAAGTGCTATTCACCTATCTCTGAACTGGCAGAAAACTCTAGAGCAGGAGTGACAAACTGGAATTCTTCAAGGGCCAGATCAGCACTGTAGTTCTTCCCCATGGGCTGGCTGGGGTGGGGGAGATGGGAGAGACGGGACAGGACGGACACCTCCTGCATCACTCTGCCAGCCAAAACGGGGCAATGGGGCTGGGTGCAGACATCCCGCACCCCATTTTTGGCCTGGGTTTATTTATTTATTATTCGTATTTCTATGCCGCCCACTCTCCAAGGACTCTGGGCGGCTTACACCAAAGACAGTATACTAAATAGCATGTTGCCCCCAACAGTCTGGGTCCTCATTTTACCCACCTCGGAAGGATAGAAGGCTGAGTCAACCTTGAGCCGGTGAGATTTGATCTGCTGATCTGCTGAACTAGCAGTCAGCTGAAGTAGCTGCAGTACAGCACTCTAACCACTGTGCCACCTCGGCACTGATGGCCTCCTTCAGCACTTTGCCAGCCAAAACAGGGTGCAGGGGCTTTGTTTTGGTCGGCAGAGTGCTGCAGGAGGCCATCCAGCCATCCAGGCAAAAAATGGGGTGTGGGGGGCTTACATGCGCATCTCCCATGCCCCGTTTTGGCTGCTGGAGGCACTGTGGGCCGGTCCTTTGCTATTTCCAAGCTGGCTGCGTGGGCCAGATTTAGCTACCCCTCGGGCTGGATCTGACTCACGGGCCTTGAGTTTGACACCCCTGATCTAGAGGCATAAAATCTGCTCTCCTCACTGCTGAATCTTATCCTGAATGTCTTCTTACTGGGTAGTGGCATTCTAATTTTTTCACACTTTCAGGAATGCAGGGTAGGATAAGCTATTGGCTTATCCCTCTAGCTTTGTGTTAATTTCCCTTTCTAAATGCCATTAACTGGTAGGAAGCATTGTCTTTACTTATCAGATGAGGAGTTCTGAGAGTTTACCATTGATTAAAACCAGGTATTTCTCCCAGTACACCAAACAACTGACCTGTGGGTCATGAGTGCTTTAGTGAGTAATTCCCCCGGTAAACTGATTTGTTTGACAGTAGTTTCAGTATTATTTTGTGCTGGTTCAGACACAATGGGGAACTTGTTGATATGTCACCCATGTTGTCCAATGGCTTCCGTAATGATCTCTGAGAATTTCCAGCTTTGGGGTTGTTTTTTTTTTTTAGACTTCACTGGTTCAGGTCTTCGTGTCTGCTATGATAAGGATTCTTAGTAAATCAGAAAGCTAAGAGGCTGAGCAGGCCAGATGATCCATTGAGTTTTTGCTTCTGAGTGATTGTATAGGAAACCAGTGGTTGGAAGGATATGCATAATTCATTGCTGTGTGTGGTTGTATCATTTCATGCTATAGTTTGGATGGATTGCTACACTTCTCTATACCAGTTAGGATGGCCTGCCCTTAAAGACTTCAAGAATCAAAATGATTCTGAATGTTTGGGGGTTTTCCAATGGATATGATTAATGTTCCTGGTGAAGCCCTATGGTGCATATTCTTTGCTTATGTTCACCCGTAGTATTACTTTTTTGGCTTAATATTACTAACCAATTGCTAAGAATAAAGAAGTTTATTATTAAATTATATTTCCACATTTGTAACTACTGTCTTTATGAAGCGCTTTGGATAATCTGTAGCAGAAAGGATGATCTTATATTCTTGGAAGAATGGGTGTATACTCTAAAAGTATGAATGGCAAATATGGACCTAATATTTCATTTGCTGAAGCATATGCACCAATGTTCCTTCATATTATCCCATTTTATCAATTACTTCTCCTATTTTTAATAAACCTATTTGATTTATCATGTAGAAATAAAGAGGTACAGAATTATTGCATACCTGCTGTTTTGGGATTTTGCTTCAGCGAAATCAGGCACCCTTTTAAGGTTTTCTGGGGACATAAGAAAAGATCCCGCTTAAGAACAAGCACTGCAGCAACTTCGTAGAGAGAGGACAGGGTTCAGACCAGCCCTGTGTGGAGTCTTGTTTTTGAAACAAAATTACTGCAACCAAAATCCCCACAGCCAGGAGCCACAAAATGGTAGCTTATTCTCAGAAAGTAAAGGGACTGAAGCAGACTTCGGCAAATGGGTTTGCAACCCCTACCAATTTCATTAAGAAAAGTTGAAGAGGCAATACATTTGATGCTGCCCTTTGCTGATCTATCTTTCTCCCCTTCTGTGTTTTAGGGAGATTCTGGCGGGCCCCTGGTATGTGAAGAGCGAGGCAAGGCCACCATCCGTGGCATTGTCAGCTGGAGCACAGGCTGTGCCCAAAGGAGCAAACCTGGGGTTTACACCAATGTCGCTCGCTACCTCAGCTGGATTCAGAGCAACATGCATTAGCAAGAAATTAGAAATTGAAATCCTGGGTCATGCAGCAGCTGTCCCCATGGGCTTGAACATCTTCTCTCTTATTGTATGTGCAGTTCCCTAGGCTAGATGCTGAACATTACAGAATCAGAGGATACTAGTTGTGTGGGTTATTTTTGGGGATAATAAACCATCCTGCACCAAATGTTCAGACTCCATGTTGTAGGCTGAAAAATGGGAGGCCCACTGCTTGAGGTCGACTGCTCCCTCCTCTCTGCTAGGAAGGCTATAAACGCCAGAAGGGTGGCTGCCTGCACTGTCTCCCAAAGCCTCACATTTGTTCTCCATGCCAAATACATCTCAGCAATAGGCATCTCTTTGGTGTTATTCTTGAGGAGACCCTGAAAAGGTAGGTTTTCCCTCCAATGGACAGAACCACGAAAGCTGGAGTTCAACTAAATGAAGCCCTTGAATACTGAACACTGAACTCTCAGTAGAAGAACATTTTCACACAGGAATATCAAAATTATGAATCTACTTTGTGTTTTGAGTGACCAAGTTCAGCAAAATATGCTTTGGGTAGAGAGTGGGGGGAGGGAAGAATTTTTTTTCCCAACAGAGGTTATTAATCTCCATGGACTCTGAACAGCAGAGGGCACCCCATGTCCACGTTAATTCTGTAAGGGAAACCAGAAGCATGGAGAGCAAATTTTATCTGGCCCTGATGAGAAACTCCTCAAAATCAGGCTTTTTGCTTATCTCATGACATAAAACTAAGTCTTATGTTTGGCAAAGATCATGTAGGGTTTATGAGCTAGTTGTTTTCAAGTAACTGAGAGCTGTCACACAACATGGTTGGTTCTCTATCCAGAGAGCAGGAAAAAATGACACAATGGAAATAAATGGCAAGAAAAGGAAAGAATGAACATTTTATTATAGTCATAAAAGTTAAAACAACCAAATGCAATAGGAGAATGCAGAAAAATCTGATAAAGTAAGTAAATTACTTAGCACTGTTATTAGGGATCAGCATAGCCAGATCTTATGGCTTGGACAAAGAATTTAGCAAATGTATAAGTAATTTTGGAATGCTTATTTTAAAGAAAAAAAAATCTAAATACCATTGGTCTGGAGGCAGCCTATCTATTAAGGATTAGTTGGGAGCACATTTGTCAAAAACTCAGAAAGTTATGTTCAAAGAATACATATTTTCGGAGGTGCAGGGACATATTCTGTGGGCGAGACAACAATCTATTTATTTATTTATTTTTTTATTTGATTTATATGCCGCCCTTCTCCGGAGACTCAGGGCGGCTTACAGTGCGTTAAGCAATAGCCTTCATACTTTTTGTATATTTATACAAAGTCAGCTTATTGCCCCCACAATCTGGGTCCTCATTTTACCCACCTTAGAAAGGATGGAAGGCTGAGTCAACCTTGAGCCTGGTGGGATTCGAACTTGCAGTAATTGCAAGCAGCAGATGTTAATAGATGTTAATAACAGGGTGCTTTAAACCACTGTACTACAGGCTCTTTAGCCAAACACTAGAAGAAACTTCCTACTGTATGACTTTTGAACAGGCAGATGTGAATGGCACTAGGCTCTCCTTGTTTGGAGATATTTGGAGATATTTAGAGCAAGACCGGAAGGTTAAGTTTGCAAGTATTTGTCTGCAGAAACCGGAACTAGTATGGAAGCTGGGGGTACAGACAAATTCCACTCCCAATGATCCTATGCTCTAGTGTCTTAGAAAGAACTTAACGGATTTAGTATAATGATATCCATTAATCATCACTGTGTGTGATCCATCAATAAGCTTAGAATCTTATTACCTGCCAGTCAAATGCCTGTGCAAGATAACTAGAAAAGTTACTGTATAAATTAGATGTTTGGATTAGATTATCTTCAAGGTCAATCCATCTCTACAGGTGTTTTCCATTACTAAATGAAGCCATTGCTAAATAGGAACTCACATGACTGCTTTCCTTTTCCTCACTTTTGGTGAGCATACCTTTTGGAATGCTCACCTCAGCTCTGGAATAACTATCAAGGAGGGTATTTTTGTTTGTATTTACATTCATTAGAGAGGAAGGGATTGCAATAGAGTAAGCAGGCACACAGTGGGGAACGCATATTGAAAGCAATGTAGTGGCTCCGTCAGCCCGAGCGTGCTCCGGGCTGGGAGACTCAAGTTTATTGTGCAAATAGCTCTGTTTATTCTACATTGTGTGCCTGCTTATTCTCTTGTAATCCCTTCCTTTCCAATCTCTTCACTCTGTAAAGCGGGTGGAGGGAGAAGAACAAAACGGGTCAGACACAATATAATGCACCCTGGTTGTAATAACAATCACTTGACTTAGGGATGCTGCAAAGGTCATAAAGTTATATTTTCAGTACTATCATAACTTCCAACAATCCCTGAATAAGGCAGGTGGTGAGAATTATTTGTATTGTCAAGCACCAGGAAATTCATAAGATCCAGGCAGTTCAAACGGGTATAAAGATTTATTGCAAGCTTAAGCTCTCAACATTAATCTGAACTACTAACAGCCCAAGCAAACTGATCGTAGATAAGAGTCAATTAAATTCAAGATGGGCTGAACTTAGATCAACTGTAGGTGTGAAGGGACTCATAACTAATGATGAGTTTGACCATTTCCTCGGGCTCAGCCTGATCATCTCCTACATTATTATTATTATTATTATTATTATTATTATTATTATTATTATTAT
>WNWU01000012.1:34317308-34347515 GCA_012654045.1 Ptyas mucosa
AAAAAAAAATCCTGAAAATTTGAGGAGAGGAAAACATGGTAGAATTATTGCAATATACTGTAGCTGATATGTGACAGAGCCGAATAAATGAGGATATCCTCAAAGCGTTTGCTAATCAGAAGTGACCTTTTCCTTTCGTGAACAAAATTTACCCTTTTGGAGAAGAGATTATGGATTTCTCATTAGGAACAGAAAAACATCTGGAGGGAAGGGAAGAGGTCACATGAATCTCTAGTAAAATTATTAAAATTCAACTTTACACACGCCAGCTTTCTGCCCTAATAAACTTACTGACTCCATTGATGGGGAAATAATTAACCAAGATGTCTTCTGCACCTTGATCTCCTTTCTTGTACAAAAGACTTATTTTGCATGATAACATGCTTCTTAACTCACACTCCCAGGGCTTTCAACCATTCCTTCTACTCTCAGTTCAGCTCTCTTCATCTTCTGACTTGGACCTGGGCAACAACAGCACTTCCCTGACTGACCAGCCTTGTTTCTACAATGGAGGGCAGTATGCTAAGGTTTTGAACTATTATTGTTGTTAGTTGCATAGTCGTGTCCAACCCATCATGACCCCATGGCAGGGGTGAAATGCTCCCGGTTCAGACCGGCTCGGGCAAATAGGTAGCGATGATGGCCAGTGGTTCGGAGAACCTGTAGCAATGGCAGCTGGAGGCTCTGCCCACCCACCCCATTCCCCGGAGTCAGGGAATGCACCATTCCCCGATTCCGGCCTTGCCACAGAGCCGCTGCCTGCTCGCCCTTCACCACACGGTGTATCCTACTGCTTACCTTTCTCCTGCGGCTGGCTGTCAGGGAAGGCAAGCACCCGAAAGTTACTGGAGTCTCTCACTCTCCTTTTTGAATGAGCCACTCTGGTCCATGCACCAGCTGCGCAAGCGCACACAATTTAATTCAGTAGCAGGTTGGGTGTGTGCTTGCATTGGGTGTGCATTCCCTGACTCCGGGGAATGGGGCGGGTGGGCGGAGCCACTTGGCGAAGGGCGAGCAGGAAGTGGCTCCATGGCAAGGCCGGAGTCAGGGAATGGTGGATTCCCCGACTCTAGGGAATGGGGTGGGTGGGTGGGCGGAGCCACGGGAGAAAGGTAAGGACACGCCGGCAGAATAGAAATTTAAAAATCTTTCCCTACTGGTTCTGTGAACGTGGCTTGATGGGAGGGGGTCTTGTGACTGAGTGGGCGTGGCTGTGAGTGACATTGAGTTGGTCACGCCCATTCAGTCACAGGACACCACCAAGCCACGCCCACAGAACCGGTAGAGAAAAATTTTAGATTTCACCCCCGCCCCATGGATAACGTTCCTCCAGGCCTTCCTGTCCTCTACCATCTTCTGAAGTCCATTTAAGCTCATGCCTACTGCTTCCTATGGAGAATAGATCTTTACAGCATCAGATTTTCCTTTCACTACCAGATGCATCCACAGCTGAGCGTCCTTTCGGCTTTGGCCCAGTCGCTTCACTCTTTCTGGCACTACTAGTACTAGCCCTCTGCTCTTCCCCAGTAGCATATTGGACACCTTCCGACCTGAGGGGCTCATCCTTCAGCGTCATATCTTTTTTCCTTTTGTGCTGTCCATGGGATTTGAACTGTAGATGGACTTAAATAATAAAGGTTTTCCTATCACCTTGTTATTCCTTAAATAAATCTTGTCTATCTTCTTTTACCCAAGATTACTTCCTTACAACAGTTATACTCCTTCTAACTTCCATGTTTCTCACGCCACGTATTTCTTCCACTACGACAAGGCTGTCCAGTGTGGCCCAATGTTGCCCTTAGCCTCTTTCTTCAGAGCCCAACTCCAACAGCACCCACGCCAGCAGCAGAGACAGACAGGAGGTGGAACCCACACAGAAGGACATGTAGCACTGTTGTTCTGAGGGATCGTTAGGGAGGAAGAGTTGGAGGGTGGGTGGAGAAGAGGAGAGGCGAGCAAGTATCAAGGTGACCTCACCTCCTGCCAGCTGGAAAGCAGAGCTCAGCACATCAAGGGAGCACACAAACAGGTATAAAAAGGCAAACATCAAGGGGACCTTGAGAAAGGAAATAAGGATGGATCTGGTTCTTGCACATTTGCCAAGGGCTGCAAAAGAAGAACAGAGATTAAATACAGTCATGCAGTAGACTCAGGTCAACTTTTATCACCCACAGACTATCCAACTGTATCCTGCTGGTGCTCCATTTCATTTTTTCCACAACGCTGAACTTTCCATGTAGTTGCTGCACACTGGGAAACCTTATGTAGGAGCTCCAGATGGCCTTTCAAATCAGTTACAATTAAGTTTCATCATAACTAATAAATAACTACAACAAAAAGATATTCCAGTGATTGTGCCTCAAAAATAGGAAAAAAATCTACATATATTACAGGGACTAAAGTTAAAAGAAGAAAAAGTAACTAAAGGGAAAAAAGACCTATGTAGTATCAGTATAAAGTCAGTTACATTTTGTAATTAAATCTAGGCCACATAGAAACATATTGCTTCACTGTCACATTTTTAGAACATGCTGACATTTCAAAAATTGACAACGAACATGTATCTCGAATCCATTCCTGAACTTCAGGAGAATAGGTTTCTCTACATTTACATAAACCTAATGTCTTTCTTGAGTCACAGCATGATCAACACACGGATCATTCCATATTTAATTTCTTCAAGTCTTCTCTGTGGCCCACTCTTAATTGTAGAGGATATGGCAACCTGGTTGCGATGCACACATTAAACCATGGTTTTAAAGCAGCTGCTAATTAGCTACCAAGCCAGCCTCAAGATTTTGCTTTCAATGATCAGACCCTGGGAATTTTGGATCAAGATATGGAACAAATTGCCTTTGCTGTTGCAGAGCTGGTGAATCGTTACATTTTCCAGCTTTCCCAGGGGAAAATGTAGGATGGTTTTGTTTACTTGCCCTGTCCTCCAACTACCTTTTTACTGAACGTGGATTGTTTAAACATTGTTTTAATGTGTACAGGTTTAGTTTGTATTACTTTCACTGTTTGTAGTGCTTTGAAGTGTGATTGCTTGGAAAGGCTATGTGATTATCTTAAATACAATAATTTACAAAAGGATTAGGGAACTTATGCTCCTGAGACAGAGGAAGTACAGTTCATCTCTCACAACCAACCATGCTGGTTGTGCTGCTGAGAGTTGAATCTGGAAAGCCCCTGATTTCCACATCCCCAAATTCCAAACCCTGAGAGGAAACATGAAATTGCTTTGGAGACTTTGTTTTCAGTCTCCAAATGGCCCCTGACTCTGCTTGCACTCAGGGTAAAAAGAAACTTTTTGTCAGCAAGGGGGAATGTGCAAAAGAGGTATCCATCCATCCATCCATCCATCCATCCATCCATCCTCCAGGCATTCCAAGCCCTAAACAAACCCAACTATTGCAACTCCTGCTTGAGTTGCTTAGTAACGGTAAAGAACATGCCAGTCATTTGTCTATAAATGGCAAATGCTTCGCAACGTAGAAGGATCCTGAAGTGGGAACAGCACTCCCACAGTCAGAAGAGTGGATTGAGAAGGAATCTGCAGAACTACACCTAAACACTGACGCCACTGAAGACCAAATGTCACACGCTACAGTTTTTGAAAGAAGGTGGAAGGACCCTGCCAGATTATTCTCTTTGTATACTGCGAGTTATCAGTTGGAAACATATAGCATATACTGTGGTGGTGGTGGTTATACAACCTTAATGATTTAGTTCTGACACATACAGAGTCACTACCATTTCATGACCAAGTCACAGGTTTTTTTATTGCACAAAAATTACTCAAGTACTCTGACCATTGGTCTTGCAGTGCTATGGTATTTCAGATTCTGAGTTTGTCTGTGAGTAATAGGATGTATGATAGGTCAATATTCAGGGTAGGAGAAGAAGAATATCTAGCTGTTCAAGGGTTGTAGGATTTGAATTTCAGCAATTCATATTGCTGGCCACATGACTGCTGGAAGGTGGGATCCATTAACATCTCTGTTAGATAAGAGTTCTCCATCCTGGTCTATGGCAATGGTGAAAAGCCTAAAAGACACATTTACTCCATTGCGGTTGCTGTTACTGAAGCTGCATCCCATGTTGCAGGGCCCAGTTGGCGGAAGAAAGCATATCTAGATGGTTGCTGTAAAATAAATAGTCATTATCCAAGTGTTGAGCGATTGCTTATACTGGGTTCAGTACGCAGAGCAGAACAGAAACCCACAAATCTTTAAGTGGCCACAAACAACTGACACAGGTTAGCTGGAAGAAATCCCCAGCTTGGACTCAGACCTAATTTGCTGAGCTCCACGTGAATAGATCTGCCATTGGGAAGAGTCAGCCTTCAATGTATTGTTATTCTTGCACAAATTCACTCAGCTTCCCCAAACAGGCTAGCATTTGAGATTAGTTTTGCATCCATGGAGTGTCCATATTTGTATTTGTTCCTGTTTTTAAAGATTGGGTGCTGTCCTTGGGGGTAAAACTCTCCCAAAGTGATATGTTGAAAATTATCCAAAAAAATCAATGGGAAAGAAAAAGGACATAGGGAAGGAATTCTTCAAACAAGGCTGGATCTCTTGTTCCAGTAATTAACAGCTCTTGGTGTCAGGGCTCATCCAGGTAGCCAGGTGGATACATTTTCCTTCTGTCTATGAAGTGGCCCAAATTAAACCAACATAAACTTTCTCAGTTATTAATAAGGTTGTTGAGTGGTGATGCCCTATTTACTTTAGGTAAGTTAAGGTAGATAAATTGGCAGATTCATTCTCAGCAGGGAAATATTCACCATTTGTTCTCCCCAAGACGGGTTGGGGCAGGAGGAGGTATGACTTTTAAGAGATGGGTAGTATTTTATTCATCTCTCAAAAGTTAATTCATTGGGTAGGTAGGGACTTTTTGCTCCTGCTTTCCCTAGAAACCCCTGGCCATCCCATGGATTTCCTACAAGTGAAATTGTTTGGTAAATCCTGCTTCACCAGGTACCGTCTGCCATCCATGAATCAGACATTGTAGGTGACCTGTGCAGGGGATAGAAAGGTACTTTTGCTGCTGAGCAATTTGTCTGTCAGTCAAAGCTTTCTTTTTATGTGTGATGACCCATGTAGAAAGCCATGGACAGGCTAATTATTCAGTGGGGCACTCCAGGCTATCTGCAGCACCCATAACACACAGCCTGCAGTGCAACTAGGCAGATCCTAGGTAGAGCCCAATTATCACCAAATAGGAAGGTTGTGCTGGAAGAAAATGCAAACCACCACCTTCACACTAGATCAGTAAACTCCAATATTAGGTGGCCTTGGCTATGGAAGATGAGAAGAAACCAGCAGCCTGAGGATGAGATCTTATATGACGATTAGAGGAGCCCCCTTGAGCTGAAGTTAGGGGATGTGTGGCTGTGTCCATAACACCCCAAGCAGAGCCTTTGAGTCTGAAGCTGATCTAGAAGCCTGGACCAGTCTCCAAATAAACTGGATGTGAATTGCCAGCACCTTGAAGTGGGCTCAAAATAGCTACGACATGCAACATAGTGTATTTTTCATTCTTGGTTTGTGGGCCTCCAGGGTTCAGTTTGATGCTTAAGATTGATTCATAGTGTGCTCTTTCTCTTCCTTTCCATTAAAGATCTCCTTAGGTTTGGGAACCAATTGTTCCCTTTTAGAGATGTCCAATTTTCCTATACTTGAGAAAGGAAAAGAAGCCTGTCTCCTCACTTTTGCTCATGCTGGTTTTCTATGTGACATGACAAGAGGAAGTATGTTGAACTTATTATATGTTCTGAGGAAGACAGCCGGTTATCCATGGTCATCAAAAGTACTTCCTTTAGGCATTGTGTGTGTGTGTGTGTGTGTAATCTTTCTTTCTAACATTTTTCACTCCATATTGTCTAGAATTTTACTTATTTATTTATAGTTATTAAATGTATATTTCACACATCTCACAATCCAAACCCACTCTGGGAGGAATATAAATTTAACATAGGTAGGATTACTAGGAATCACTGTCCAACCTATTTGCAGGGAATCAGATTGCTATGTTTGATTCTTATATGCAACCTGGATCAGTTTAGCTACTTGGTTTGGACTCTTAGTATTTTGCAGAGTTAGATCATCTCCTCATGGGCTAGCTTCTTGACGTCTCCTACAGTTTATTGGGCTTTTTTTTTTCCACAGCTGTGAAAAAGTTTCTCCTAGTGATGAACTCAACTCAAGGTACAATAGTGTCCAATTCCTACTGTTTATTAAGCAGCAAATGACATTTTTTCTATCTCCCAGTCTTGAGGTTCCTGCTTGCCTCCTCTGTTCAGACATCTGTGCCTTCTGTTGTTAGGAAGATGCATTGCACTCCCTTGCAATATGAGGGCCATGGGACACAAATAGAATCATAGAGTACATGATGGAATAATAATGTTGAAAAGCCCCATTTAGCTCATGGAGTCCAAAGGCCACTCAGTGCAAGAATCCAAATGAAAGAATTCTAGATAGTCCAGTTTCTGCTAGAAGAGAAGACATCCAATGAAGGAGAAGCCATCACCCGGCTGGACCATTGGTTCCACTGTCAAACTATTCTTACTTGTAGGAATTTTTTTTCTCACTTTCCATCAAAATTTTGCCTTCATCTTGTTAAAACCATTATTTGCCATAGTATGGAACAAAAAATATAACAGGTCTTGAGCATCTTCAGTGGGACATTCCCTCAGGTATGTTCCCTCAGCTAAATTCACAAGCTTTGAATTTAGAAGTTCATCTCAGCTGCAATTCCGGATAGGGCTGGGCTGAAAAATCTCCTGCTCAGAACTCAAACCATCAATGGTGGCCTGGTGGACCAACAGTATCGGGCTGCTTCCACTGTTCCAACCAGCCTGTCTGAACTTCCACTTTGGTTTAGTCTCTTATAGGCACAAAAACCCTAGACAGTTTGGGGCAGCTTCTTCACAGCTTCCAAGAGATGGATTCTCAGCCATTCAGCCTCTCAAATTTTACAGCTCTGTCTTTTCTAATCATTTGACATTGATTTAAAATGTTTTAAATGGCATATTTGGGGGGGGGAGGAAACAAACTGATATGATCATACTTTGGACCCTAAGAGACTCTAATATATACAGGGAAGACTAGGTTTCTGCCCTTGGCTGCAAATGTCTTTGCCTTGGCTGCTTTTTCTTGTGCTTTTAAATGACAAATAAAGCCATGATGCTGAGGGTGCAGAGAGTTGTTGGTTAAAAACCACAGTGTCAACTTAGGGGGAGCTGATGTGACACAAAAGAAATCAATAGGGAAAGCTGTGGAGAACACAATGCTAAGCATTTTCTTCTGCTGCAACTGTGGATCATTAAAAACACAATGACAGGGGCAGAAGGAAGCTGTCAAATGGCAGCCTCATGGAGGAAAAAAGACTTGATTGGCGTGTTTTTTATTGTTACCAAGCAACAGTACTAAAATAGCTAAAGTAATTCTACCACAAATAGAAAGCTTGAATTGTAGCATACACCATTGCAAGGTACAAATCTATCTTGGAAACATTGGTAAACAATATCTGATTTTTTTTAAAGGTATTTTTGTCTGTTGTTTGAATCCTTGTCCATAAAAATTGATTCCATATTAGAGTTCTTTCACATTGCTGAGATCAGCTTTTCTGCAATTTGCTGGACAGAGGATTAAGGTGGAAGTATCCCACGTGCACATAAAATCTCTCTTTATTAATGAGAAATAATGGTTTTCATGGCTGTGGTCCTCCTAATAAGTGTGTGCGTGTGTGTATAGACCCTATTCTGCACAAGATTTCCATTTCTGTTAATTAAAGATTTCTCATTTCCATACTTGATAGTATTCTGTATCTTCCTTTCCTTTTATTTCTTTCGTTAATTTGTCCTATCTATCAATAAGTGGTACGATTGGTTCAAGATTAGGGAAAGTAAATGTGAATAAATGATGGAGAGGAGAATGTGACAAATGTGTAAAATATTGTAAATGAATAAAATTAGATATAAAGGGACGATAAAGATAATGATAATAAAGGATGGGAAAAATGGGGAATGTATAAAGTAGAAAGTAAGAGGAATGAAACTGATATGTAAAAAGAAACACATATTATGTGTTTGTGCTATGTGTGTTGTGTTGTTGTTGTAAAATCAATAAAAAAACTTTAAAAAAAAGATTCCTCATTTCCAGTTAATCCTATTTTATTTCTTCCTGATTAACTCAAGTTTATTCCTTAAAGAGCTTCTTCCCATTCCCCTAAAGTCAGTGAATTTTTTGTCTTCTTTCAAAAATGATCCTCCCTTCCTTCCTTCCTCCCTTCCTCCCTCCCTCCCTCCTTTCTTCCTTCCTTCTTCCTTCCTTCCTTCCCTCCTTCCTCTCAAGAGGACCTGTTAACATTTGTCTATATATGTACACTTGTCCTAGACTAGCACAATAAAGGCCCACATAGCTTCTGAAGAATTTTTTAAAATAACAAAATGTCATAAGGTAGACAAATCCATTTCTAACCACAAACCATGTCATAGTCCAGTATTTAACAGGAACACTTGATGTTAACAATCGTAAGTATACTGCATACAACATTCTCAACCATTAGACGTCAATGATTCCAGCACCCAATCATTTCTGTTGGAGTTCTGGCAAGCAGAACATTCCTCAAACTGTAAAAATATTAGCTTAAAGGAAAGAAATTGGGATCCAGGCCAATGCATGAAAAACAGTACAATGTAAGTAAATTTTATTTAAAAAATTTGGATCTTAGAATATTAAATTTGTGAAAACCCCTGAATTTAGACCTTCACCTGACACTTCATCACACACCACACTCCCATTTTCAGTGATTATGGAGGAGTTTGCAGCTAGTTGGACACCCCTGACCTAGGTCATTTTGGTTGATTTTGAAAGCCTAAGTAGGGCTGGGACCAGTGATGGGTTTCAAAAATTTTTACTACCGGTTCTGTGGGCGTGGCATGGTATGGCATAGCTTGGTGGGCGTGGCAGGGTAAGGATACTGTACAATGTCCATTCCCACCCCAATCCAGGGGAAGGTTACTGCAAAATCCCCATTTCCTCCCAATCAGCTGGGACTTGGGAGGGAGAGAAGAGAAGGGGGCAGGGCCAGTCAGAATTTTTACTACTACCGGTTCTCCGAACTACTCAAAATTTCCACTACCGGTTCTCCAGAACTGGTCAGAACCTGCTGAAACCCACCTCTGGATTGGTCCTAGCTAATATCACCAGGAAATACTTAACCTGTAGAGACACTGGAAAGTAAAAAGTAATTCCAGAAGAAAGAAATGAAAAGATACCTCTATATTGTTGCCAATAATTCTGCCTATACATGTCCTTGAAATCACCAGAGCCAAACCTGACTTGAAAGTGACATGATGTTACAAAGAAATGAGAGGTCTGGTACACTTGCTTGTTTACAGCTATATCCCTAGCTTTGTTTCCCTTACCTGGTTTCTCTGCTTCATCCCAACATGAGTATGGATCCCACATCTTGGAAAAATGAATGTTGATTTCATGGCTCTCCATGCTTTCTGCCAGCCTCCTTGAGGAGCCAGGGGGAAAGTGCTCACGGTTAGAACTGACAGCGGGGAACAAATATTCTCTAGGATTCGGGTTCATCTGTAAAACTATGGAGAAAGAAATGTTTATTAAAGAAACTGCATTTCACAAATGATAGGATCTTCTGCTTCCTGTATCACTTGTGAGATTATCTAGGGCACTCTTCAAAAAATAGGAGGCAGAAAAGCCTACTGTGCCATCCCATGAAGTGCCAGTACCAGCTCTTGCTGGAACTTTTGCAGTATCTGTACCTCTGAAGCATGTAGCTTTCTTTAGCTATGTGCAAAAATGGGCTACGAACATAGTTCTTCTATAGACTCCAAGAACCTCTACAGTACTCTGTAAATAGGATCTTCTATCTATAGAGAAAGCACCTGCTATGATCACTTTTTTAAGGACCAAAAAAAAAAAAAATCCCATGGGAATTACACTGAACAGAAAAGAGACTAATAGCCATCTGGCCCAAGAATACACGGAAAAGCATGAAGAAAGTGAAATGAAAGAAAGAATAAAAAGCACTTCAGTTACAGTGCTCAGAGGCTGAACAAGACTCTTGAGTTGAGTACCTTGGAGGTTATGGCCGACGGGAAAGGGCGGTGCCTGCAAGACTCTTCCTGTGGATTGACAGCATTGCACTGGATTTTCTCTCCCATAAGGTAGCATCATAGCCTGCCATCTGAAACAGACATTGCCAATGATAAATGTGACGTTTGTCCTGACGTCTTGGTTTCAAAGAAATTCCAGATGCTTCCCCTATGTTCAGCAGCCAAGAAGCCATATATCTTAACCATTTATCCAGGGTAATGGATTATTATTGCAGATAGCTATTGCTTCTACCAGTACCTATATTTTTATTGCCATTGAGGCCATATCTAAATTGCAGGGGAGATTCTTCATTGTTTGGAAGAGGGATTAGACAGGTGTTATGTTAGCCAAAAGGTCAGAAATATTTAGCTACATTGGATCTATGTCTGCCTTGATACAGGTATTTTTTTCACCCTGGGTTGATTCGATGCTAGGCTTAAGAGAGCCCTGGTGGCACAGCAGACTAAAGCACTGTTATTAACTGTGCTGTTATTAACATCAGCTTTCTGCAATTACTGCAAGTTCAAATCTCACCAGACTCAAGGTTGACTCAGCCTTCCATCCTTTCTAAGGTAAGTAAAATGGGGACCCAGATTGTGGGGGCAATAAGCTGACTTTGTATAAATATATACAAAAGTATGAAGGCTATTGCTTAACACATTATAAGCCGCCCTGAGTCTCTGGAGAAGGGTGGCATATAAATCAATTTTTTTTAAAAAAGAAGAAGTAAGAACCTGCCCTGGAATGGCCTGGATTCAGATGCCCAATCCATATCTGTTGGTGCTACTTCAGGCTCTTGTTCCTTTGTGTTCCCTTACCTGCTGCAGGTGAGATATCCAGGGGAAATATCTCAACGTCTAGGTCCACAGTCCCCTTGCAGACAAAGTAAGTGGAGAAACACTATGTCCTTTATACACCAGACAGGAGCAAAGTCTAAAGAGTTGTGTGTTGCTTCTTACATCAATTACACAGTCCCCCCACTCCCTTCTCAGAAATTCCTTTAGTTAATTGCTAACTTCTACATCATTCAGAGTTATGGACTCAAATGACCTCTTGCCCTGTTGGTACGGTACATACTGAATCCAAACTGCCCAGGATATCAATCTAGTTCTGGCTGCAGGACACTCAAGCTACTTTTCTAAACATGGGAGTGCTTAAGCCTCAGAAATGAGTCTAGTTTTTGCTTCTCAAAGAACTTGCTCCACAGTGGGCTTTGGAGAGCTAACAAAACGTTTCCAATTAATTTTCAGTAAGATACTGAGGGCAAATACCTGGGTATTTGCAGGATCACCTCCTACCAGCCTCCCACCGCCCAGTGCACTCACATAGGGCTGCCCTCCTCCGGGTCCCCTCAGCTAGACAGTGTCGGCTGGCGGTCCCCAGGATGAGGGCGTTCTCTGTGGCCACACCAACCTTCTGGAATGGGCTGCCCACCGAGCTCCAGACGGCCCCCGACCTCCGCACCTTCCACGCCGACCTCAAGACATGGCTCTTCCACCAACTTCCCTGATCTGCCACGGACTTTAATTTGGGTATCTGGGGATTTTAAATTTTGGTTTTAATACTATTTAATTTTTATTATTGTCGGGTTTTTCTATTGTTGTAAGCCGCCCCAAGTCCTACGGGAGAAGGACAGCATATAAATCTGACTAAATCAATCAATCAATCAATCAGTGACAGAGAACCTTTCTTGTCCACTAGCTCATTTGAAATGGAGTGATAGCATCTGTGGTGGGTTCACAAAATTGTGGTATAGAAGGCATGGCCAGTGATAAAACATAAATTTACCAGAAAGCAAAGCAGCACCTCCAAGTATACTCTAAAGGACCTAGCAATAACAATAACACTTAGACTTATATATCACTTCACAGTGTTTTACACCCCTCTCTAAGCAGTTTGCAGAGTTAGCATATTGTCCCCAACAATCTGGGTCCTCATTTTACCCACCTCGGAAGGATGGAAGGCTGAGTCAGCCTTGAGCTGGTCACAACTGAACTTGGCAGTGGAATGCAAAGTTAGCCCTGTTGTTGTTAGTTGCAAAGTCGTGTCCGACCCATCGCAACCCCATGGACAATGTTCCTCCAGGCCTTCCTGTCCTCTACCATCTTCTGGAGTCCATTTAAGCTCACGCTGACTGCTTCAGTGACTCCATCCAGCCACCTCATTCTCTGTCATCCCGTTCTTCTTTTGCCCTCAGTCTTTCCCAGCATTAGGCTCTTCTCCAGTGAGTCCTTCCTTCTCATTAGGTGGCCAAAGTATTTGAGTTTCATCTTCAGGATCTGGCCTTCTAAAGAGCAGTCAGGGTTGATCTCCTCTTGAACTGACCGGTTTAATTGCCTTGCAGTCCAAGGGACTCGCAGGAGTCCAGCACCATAGTTCAAAGGCCTCAATTCTTTGGCGCTCAACCTTTCTTATAGTCCAACTTTCACAGTCATACATTGCAACTGGGGAAACCATAGCCTTGCCTATACGCACTTTTGTTGGCAGAGTGATGTCTCTACTTTTCAGTATGCTAAAGTTAGCCTACTGCATTCCAATCACTACGCCACCACAGCCCCTAGAAGACCTTTGTAAGGCTTATAAGCAGTCCTTCCATATATAGCACGCTTCCCCACACATGACCATCTCCCAGCTTCCTTTGCAGCACCCAAGAGAAGTTCAGAAAGGGCTGCTGCATGGCCAAACATCTTCAACTATGCATTTCTAGTGCATAGGGGTAACTTGACCAGCCCAGAAAGCACCTGTCTGTTAGTCATGTCCACAAGGTGAGAATGCACATTCCATGCTGTTGCTCTGTATGGGCCTAAAAAGTAAATTATGGCAGATTATATTAATTATAATGCTATGTATAGGATGGATGGTGTGGTCACATTTGGAGAAGTGCATTCCTTTCTGACCAGTTTATGGTATCTAGAAATATATATGGCAGAGCTATAAAGAATACAAAGAAAGTTAACTAGGATGATGAAGAATAATTTTCTTATCAATGAAGATTAAAGTGTTTGGTGCTGCTTAATATTGGAAAACAACCCCCCCCAAAAAATATTAGGCATATTACAGATGTGTGACTTTATTTTAAAAATGAAGAGTGGGATATTTTCCCCTATTCCATACAAGAACGAGAATGTATAATTACTTACTGAGTAACTAGGAGTAGATGTTGCCATTATTTTTTATGCATTGCGCCTACCCTTTTCCTTCCTTCCTTTGACTTAGGAAAGGCAAAAGAAAGTACTTCGTATTCACTACAATTTATACCTATCTATTACACAATCTTCTCTTATGTTTATACATTTATACATGTGAATATAGTGATTATAGAAACTAGTAAGTAATACATAAAATGTATGTGTATATAGTTGGTTATAGTTATTATTACAGATGCCGGTATCGGAAAGCTGTAAAAATGTAACAAGGATGTTAAAGATGTAAATGTTGAATAAAAATTATCTTAAAAAAAAAAAAGAAAGTACTTCAAAGAGTTCATTTCCATGAAATTCCCTGCTGCAAAACATGGTAATACAGAGTGACTTCAGTAAGGTTTATTTAAAGAATGTTCAACACCTGGAATGCACTACCTGATTCAATGTTTTTTTTCCCCAAATCCCCAAAACTTTAGCCTTAGACTGTCTACTGTAGACCTCACCCCATTCCTAAGAGGTCCCTAAGGGGGCGTGCATAAGCGCACCAGCGTGCCTACCGTCTCTGTCCTAACGTTTTCTTTTATTCATATCCTTTTCATGTATTTATAATTATGTTTACACTTGTATCTGTCATAAAATATATGCTTGACGAAATAAATAAATAAAATAGAATATCCACATTCAGAGGCAGTCTAGATATGACTATCAAGCATGGGGATGGGTGTTGGCCTTCCAGTGTTAAGAAGAGTGGGGATTGGCTGTTTGGTCCCCACAGAAGCAGAAATACATGTCCCCAACCCAGTGCCCTCCCGAGGAATAGCAATCATTACTTCTGGATTGCTGACTAGGACTGATGTACAGGCCCAGTTGGGGAAAACTAACTTTGATTCTTGGTCTGATTCAGTGTGGGCTTTTATAGTTTTCATCCTTATCACAATCTCCATTCTTGTGTACTAAAACAGAATGGTTTGTTTATGGAGATGGAACCCATCAAGTTGGATAGTCATCATTTTACAGGTATGCAGGTAGAATAGATAATCAATTTTATTTGATTTAGAAGCAAATTCCAGTGGATTTAATGTGAGGGAATTCTGTAGAAAATATTGCCTCATAAAAATCAGCTAACGGTCTTGTTTAGGTTAACTAAATTTCAATAAAAATCCCAAATATGTTTTCTAGAGGGTTTCCTTTCTCTGGCTTAATTCAGTAAGTTTTAGAAGATTCAGATACAGAAGTCAACACTGGGCAATGCAAACATCCAGAACACTAAATAGGCACAGAAGGACACAGAAAACTATAACACAAATGTCCAGATTTTTGCAGTTAATATCTGGTAGCCCACTTAAAAAGGCGGGGGGAATGAAAGTGCTGCTTATTTTTTTAACAAATGATCTTAAAGCAAAAATCAGAAGCAAAGGCATATATAGAAACAAACAGTCAGGCTTTTGTGCACAGGACTCCTCACCCTCTCATTACTTAGCTGACAATAGTAACCCATCCGGTGAATGTCTTCAGTGGTGGCCCTGAAAAGTATTAAACTGCTCAAACTTCCATCAAGCCTGGGCTTTGAAAACGCCTCACTTTAATTGACCGTTATCTTCAATCTTTACTCTGACACAGATTTTCCATCCATGAGAGAAACTCTAAATCCGACAACTGAATGCTAAAGCTGACAGCCAATGATATATTCTGTGTAGTCATATTGTATGTATACCAGGGGTGAAATTCAGCAGGTTCTAACAGGTTCTGGAGAACCGGTAGCAGAAATTTTGAGTAGTTCGGAGAACCGGCAAATACCACCTCCGGCTGGCCCCAGAGTGGGGTGGGAATGGAGATTTTGCAATATCCTTCCCCCAGGAGGGGAGGGAATGGATATTTTGCAGTATCCTTCCCCTGCCACACCCACCAAGCCACACCCACAGAACCGGTAGGGAAAAAGTTTGGATTTCACTCCTGATGTACACTGTATAGGCTTTCAAACAATCTCTTTTGCAACAAAAAAAGGGCACACATTCCATATCTTTGTATACATGAAAATATTTCTAAAAGGAGATTTGGGTCAAATTGTGCTAAAAGCTTCAGCTAAATTAAAAATAATTGGGTGAGGGAGCACATTAAAAAAAAAAGAGGAAATCTTACATTTGGAACACATGACAAAATTCCTAAGTTAGCCAAGTTCCTAGATAAATATTTCATTGTATCTTATTATTTTTTAAAACGTTCTTCCTTATTTGATGTTTTATTTTCCGCCATAGAGTTGGTCTTGACTCCCAGATAACTCCTTGAAGGGTTTTTTTTGGCATGCTTTTTCAGAAGTAGTTTGTTTTTGCCTCCTTCCTAAAGCTGAGAAAGTCATGTTGAAAGTCCCAAAGATGCTTTTTCAAAAGGCAACTGGACTTTATTTTTCCTTGAAGATGTTTCGCTTCTCATCCAAGAAGCTTCAGTTCAGAACTGAAGAAATTTCTTAGATGAGAAGCAAAACATCTTCAAGGAAAAACAAAGAAAGTTCAGTTGCCTTTTGAAAAAAACACCTATGGGATTACCACGACCTGGATGACTGAGAATTTCCATAGTGATGTCTAAAACTGCATTAGAACTCACAATCTCAGTGTTGAAGATTAGACATGATAGATTATAGAAAGAAGAGTAATATGAAGACACTTTAGAGAGAGTCATCAAAATATATTTGTACTTATAATTGCTGTGAATATCAGAAACCTTTATACTTTTTCTTTTCCAGAAATCAGAAAACTTTATACTTTTTTCTTTTCTTTTCTTCTTTCATTTCTTTCTTTTCTGGCACTTTCCCTTTCTTACTGTCTACTAATTTGCATTAGTTTTTACCTTCTTGTTTAAAGGTTTTAGTAAAAATTATAATGAAAAAATAGAATTCATAATTCTCAGGTTTTCATCGTAATGCATTAATCACTACACCAACTGGTCTTCTTCCTTTTTAAAGATCTTTTAGCTGCTAGATCTGGGTTTCATAAACCCAGATGACCACTAGATAGTGTCAAAGAGAGAGAGTACAGTACACTTCCTATGCTGCCATCTATTGGTCAACAGAATATATGCAGTTTAGATTTAGCAGCCTTGACTTGGTGAGGAGTGGCTAAAAATACAGCTAAAACACACTAAATAAAATAGCATTTGATATATATGTGCATTTGTACATATGTTAAAACTCCTTTTTATTACATTATTCTATGGCTTATGTTATTTGTTTGTATGATTTTGGACATATCCTGTTCTTTATCTGGTTTACATCACATATGCTTCATTATTCCATAATTGGATTGTTCTTTAGATTTTGGAGGCAATTTTAGGCTTTGATTTGTTCTCAGATGCAGTTACCTAACCAGACACATGCCTATTTAATTCACAGCTTTCTTTGCAGGAAATAAGCAGCCTCTGAAAAATAAAATACGAAAACCATCTTGAAAAGATACGTTCACTGAGTGTGAAATAAATAGCCGTGTGCAAAATTAGAAATAAACAAAAAATTTCAGGAAGAAGCATCTGGTAACTATGTAGGCATAAAGACAGAATGTGTGAATTGAATCATTATGCTTTATTCAACAAACTATGGTCAAAATCAGCTATGGCTTAATGTGATTCTTGAACCCAGAGAGCAAAGAAGCACTTTTGTACCAGGGGTGAAATCTAAAATTTGTTACTACCGGTTCTGTGGGGGTGGCTTGGTGGTGGTGGTGGGTAATGTGACTGGGTGGGCATGGCCATTTTTTTTTTACTTTTAAAACCATTTTTTTACATGCAAAACCATGTAAAAATGCTTTCAAACGGCTCTGATGATCCCAGCTGAGTTGCCTGATTAGCAGGCAACTTAGCTGGGATCGTCAGAGCTTGGCTTGTCAGAGCCATTTAAAAGAAAAAAAAGGCTCTGATGATCGTGTAGCTCAGCTGGACATGGGGGGAGCGGGGCCAGGGATTTTTGCTACCGGTTCTCCGAACTGCCCACCACCATCGCTACCTACTCGCCCGAGCCGGTCCAAACTGGGAGCATTTCACCCCTGTTTTGTACATATTCAGTAGATACAGTCCACCCCATTGCTATATAAACATATCTTTTCCTACCTAAATTATTCTAGATGTAGCTGATCGGTATTACTGCTAATGGGAAAGACTGGATCCAGTGGCATTGGGGGGGGGGGGGGTTCAAACCAGCCAGTCTGACAAAAATGATGTCACACTTTCTCAATGGAAGCCCCACCTCTTTGGTCTATACATTATGAGTCTGATGTACAACGAAAAGCAGTGCAGTGCTGCTTTTATTATTTTGACAAATATTGACTCAATCTCCAGAGAAGTACAGTAGTGCTTAGAAATATTCAGGCTTATCCCTTATAGAGAGATTTTGAACAATGATTTTAAATGCACTACCCACCATAGAGCTATGAATCAAAGTGTTATATTCTATTATCGACATATATGTGAGATTCTTTGAATTGCTGTGACCATCACAAGAATAATTATTAATAGTGATTTATTTCTGTAGAGATTTCAAGACACTAGTATGTGGTGGTACTTGAAGCACTTTATAAACTAGATGCAATGCTTCCCTGCCAGCAACTTGTCACAATCATTAATTAATCCACCCTGCTTGAGTCCATCACTCATTGACCGGACCAGACCAAAGTCCTCTTCTAGAAGGGAAGATTGCACAGAACTTGTCTTCTGCCCGCCCCTGGCATGCTGAGTCAAGGAGTTGTGAGGGGGCAACTGTTGCCGGTTTTGCTGCCTAAAGGCTCTGTGTATTCTTCTTTTAGGCTATATGGCATTCAACTATCAAATATTTTGTTTGCATTGTTCTAGGCACAAATATGGGTGCTTGAGAACTAAGGTACGTATGCAGGTGGTCCTTGACTTACAACAGTTCCTTTAGTGACTGTTCAAAGTTACAACGGCCGTGAAAAAAGTGAGTTTTGGTCATTTTTCACACGACCGTTGCAGCATCCTCATGGTCAGATGATCAAATTCAGACACTTGGCAACTGATTCATATTTATGACAATTGCAATGTGGAGGTCATGTGATCATCTTTTGTGACCTTCTGCCAAGCAAAGTCAATGGGGAAGCCTGGTTCACTTAACAAGCTTCTTACTAACTTAACTACTAGAGTGATTCACTTAACAACTGTGGATAGAAAGGTCATAAAATGGGGACAAAACTCACTTAACCAACGTCTCACTTAACAACATAAATTTTGGGCTCAATTGTGGTCGTAAGTCTAGGATTACCTGTACAGGTAGTCTTTGACTTATGACCATAATTGAGTCCAAAACTTCCATTGCTAAACAAGTGAGTTTTGCCCCATTTTACCACCTTTCTTGCCACAGTTATTAAGTGAATCACTGCAATTGTTAAGTTAGCAACACGGTTGTTAAGTGAATCTGGCTCCCCCATTGACTTTGTTCGTCAGAAAGATTGCAGAAGGTGATCACATGACTCCAGGAAACTGTCATAAATACATGCCAGTTGCCAAGTGTCCGAATTTTGATCATGTGACCACAGGTGAAAAATGGTCATAAGTCACTTTTTTCAGTGCTGTTATTACTTTGAACAGTCACTAAACGAAGGGTTGTAAGTCAAGGATTACCTATATAGGGATCGGGTAATCCTTTCATAAGACATTATCATTTCCAAATGCAGGTAGGAAGTTGCACAGCTCCAGGAAGAAAGATAATTTTCCCCTTCCAGGCTTTGAGGGGTGATCCTTACATGTATCTGGAGCTAGCACATATTCATGAAATGTCCGTCTGTGTCTCTACTTAGTTCTGAAAGGGGTTGATGCAAGGGTCTCAGTGTTTAGGATTTTCTATCCGTTTTAGCAAGCAAAAACTGCTAAGGGATGAGTGAAACTAAGGTTAATCCACAAAGTGGTGAGGGCAGAAAAGGAATTCTCTACCCAAGAGAAGAAATTCCAAGTTAACCTTGGAAGAAAGCAGTGGCAACTCACTCCTGCACTCTTGCCAAGAAAACTGTATAAATATGGCTAAATGGTTTAGGTAAGTTTGGATACTAACCAGTAGTGGTTTTCACTTACCTTCGCTACCGGTTCAGAATTGGGAGAGCACCTGCGTACAAGCGCTTCTGCACATGCGCAAAACTTTCTGTGCAAGTGCAGAGCGTCCGTGATGACATCTGGGCGGGTGGGCGGAGCCTCCCGCCGCTGCCGCCATTACTGGTTTGCCCAAACCGGGGCGAACCAGTAGAAACCCACCCCTGATACCAACTCTTCAGACTGCCCATATTGTAAGGCATTCATCTAGTTACTGGAGAAGAACAGTGAACTTTGATGAGTAGCTCTCAAGGAGAAGCAACCAGATCAAAGCGACAAGGCAGCTGGGTCCCTGATGGTTCCAATATTTAAAGAGGAATTTCTCATTTCTTAGGTACACATGTAACTGGGGCATGGAATTTGATAAGCATGAAACATTTGATGCTTCTCTGGATGCTCGATGCTTCTCTTGATCAAGAAACACTTGAATTTCTTAAGGAAAAGACTGGTGCACTAAACTGGATGTTTTAAATACAGTAAAAGCAAATAGATGCACCAGAAATGGCCATTTTAAGTCAAAAGATTCCACAATATATGTTCAGCTACAATCTGATAAACAATAGGATATTTATTAGAAGTAATGAACATTAACGTTAAATAACACTGTCTATTTACAATATGGAAGAAGTTGAAAAATCCACTGGCAAACTGAAAGAGATATTACATGCAACGTTTAAATGCAACATTAAAAAGACCTAGTTCTATTAACAGGTGATTGGAATGAGGAAGAAAAGGAGGCACTTTAATTACAGGAACATTTATATTAAGCAAACAGAAAGGTTAATAAAATTTAGCAAAAGAGGATGGAAAAGTCTACACTAAAGCCCTTTGCAAACAGAATAATGCATTTAAAAATGTAGAAAGAGGATATATTTTCTTCTAGAAAGGGCAGTATGAGAGACAGCAGAACAACTGTTAAAGAGAAAAGCACCAGGTTTAGATAAAATGCTCATTGAACTGCTTAAATCTACAAGAAAAGAGACAATTAAAGTGCTAATAGCTGTGTGTCAACAAACATGGAACAAGTCTGGTCTGAAGACAACTTGATTTATATTTCTTCCCTGAAGAAGAGATAGCTTGATGGATATGTTGGCATTTGTGGCTTTGGCAACAGAAGGGGTGACACAGAAAATAGCAACAGCAACATCATGGTTTGCGATGATGGCAAATACTGTAGCTCGGGTGGAGCATGAGGGTGGAGGTTGATGGTTTCCTGGCCATTAGCCACGAGGGACAGCGCAGTGTGGTGTGGTTTGTAGTCTCCAAATTAGGCCTAGGACTTACAAGAACTCCCAAGATACCATGACGTACCAATGAAGGAGAATATTTGTAGCTCAGGGGTGACATGAAGGGTGACCTCATCAGTACTAGTAAAGAAACTGCACTCCTTATTAGCACTGATGATGTTATCTAGTTTGGGTAATGAAACATCTGTAAGGAAACAAGCATGCTCAGAGAGCACCAAGGATCCCTCATACCTTGAAGTGTCTAATCAATGGCATTTGGTGGATCTGGGAGACAGTACTGTACTGGCAGAAGAAGTCTGGTACTTGAGATCTGTTGCGGACTTCTTTAAAGGCCATTTTGTCTCCTTCATGGTTGAAATCGAAAACAGACAATGTGGTGGTCATTTTAGGGCCATCAATTAAATCTGACGTGCCGATGACACCTGGTGGTTGGGCTGGTAATATCTGTTTAACTTATAAAGTAAGTATCTTGAAAGAAGGACAGGGTTGATAAAGATGGCAACAAGAATCCACACTGGAGGGCAAACCAGAAACAACGTGAGATATTCTGCCAATGCCACTTGGTTAGCCTGTAAGTAAATAAGCTTTGGAAAAGCATTTTATGAAAGTAAACATGGGTTAAAGTAAATATTAAGAAATTTAAGGCTGGAGGCTTAGTGAACTTACAGTTTAAATGAAGAAGTCACGGCAATAGACTAATTTTGCTTCTTAGGTTGAAGAATCCATTAAGATGGATGGGGTACTGTAAAAGTAAAGACAAAATTTATGCTAGGAAATCAGGCAATAAGACAAAAAGCGTAAGGATATTTCAATACAATGAGAATAACAGAAGATCAGGACAGCATGAAAGCTGTAAATTGAGAAAGGGTAAATCCACACAACTTTCTTGCCCGCTTATCATGTCCAAAAGTCACTGCCTGTATCTCATCATCCACCTGCATGGAGATAGCCCAAGGATGTCAAGGAATTCCACTACTCTGGAAATGCTATTTTCCCTGCAACCCCACCTCCAGACACTGTGTGCACAACACTGGCCATGTTGATGTGTGTGAAATGATGTTATTTGTCAGTAAAGCTGTGGTTTCAATCTTATTGGCTGGCAGAAAGACCAGAAGGCTGGCTTTCACAATAGCCATGTTTTTGCCTTTTTAAAAATGGATTGATCCATCTCAAAGAGTACAAAGCCCTGAAACTAAGTAGCCTGATGTTGGCTTAAAGCATGTAATTGGAGATATAACTTCTGCAGCCTGCTCAGCCCAGAATTCTCTTCCCTGCTGCTGCTTCCAAGAACCCTTCCTCCTCACCCTTCCTCAGGTCATGCTCCTGGGTGGTGGGGATGGTTTGTTACACCTCCCATGCTGATCCCCACAGCTAGCTCCATTTTTTAAACTTAGAATAACTTTATTGTCACTTTGAATGTACACTAATCGGCTTACATTAAAATGAAATTTCGTTGCATACAGCTCTCAAAAAAGTATATTGGAGCTGTGCATCATACCTCCAATATACACTATATAAACATGACAAAATAAATAAATACAAAATTATGCATATAACTACATATATTATATGATACAGAGAAACAACACAGTCTAGTTCGGATGTATATATGTATATGGTGAGAAAAATGAATCTTGTGAGTTTACCAGAAGGGTGACATAGGGAACAAAGCTGTTATAGAATTGGTAGTCCTGCTAGAAATACTTCAAAACCTCCTCCCAGAGGGGAGCAACAGAAACAGATCATAAAGTAGGTGTGTAGGGTCTCTAACAATGCTTTGAGATCTCAGCATATAGCTCTTATAAGCTGGAAGTGAGCTTCCTATAATCTTCTCGGCTGTCCTTACTATTCTCTATATGGACTTTCTATCTGAGGCACTACTTCCACCAAACCAGACAGTGATGCAGCTTGTTCAAACGCTCTCAATCGTGCCTCTGTAAAAAATGGCCAGGACAGAAGGAGAAATATGTGTTCTCCTCATCCAACAAAGGAAATGCAGACGCTTCACTAAGGATGATGTGTGGAGAGACCAGTTCAGATTGTTAGTTATCTGCACGCACAGATACTTAATACTGTTGACCACTTCTACAGCTGCATCCTTGATATTGAGTGGAGTATGAACATGCCGGCTCTTCAATTCTTCAGTATATCAATTTAGTTCTTTGGTAACACATACTGAGCAACTGCACATAGGACCAGTTGATGGCAGCCAAAATATTATCCCTTATAATGATGCCATGTAATGATAGATAGGTTAAATGGCTAATTCATGGTTTCAAAGATTTTTTAAAAGTTTACTTGGTTGAGAATATAACTGAAAAGAAAAAAATATAAATGTGACCCAAGAAAAAGAAGAGAGATGTATGTCAAAGGTGTAAGGAGAGTAGCACATTAAGGGTGTGTTGTGTGCATCTTGTGTCGCAAGAGTCAGGGCAACAACTTTTTATTCTGGCTTAGGATGGGAGAGAAACTTACCAAAGTAGCTCTTTGGATATGACCAAGAGAAAGAAAAGAGATGCCTCCAAATTACAGATTTGTAGATATTAGTGCGGATACTAAGAAGAAACAATCAATGGATCCTGGATGAAATAAAGATCCCTTGATGTGATGATTAATGAGCAGAAACTCACATACTTTGAGTTTGAAATGAGAGCAAGGGCAGAGTGGAAAAACAACTGAGAGAAATAAAAGGAAAAGACAATAGTGGATAGATGGGATCATGTAGTCTTCAGGTGTTGAGTCTCTCTCAATGAAAAACTAACTTAGAATTAATAAGTCATGAGATATTATTCATTAACTATGAGGAACTGAAGGGTCCTTCTCTCCAGATACACTTGTAATCACTATTTGGTCATCCCACAGCCATTTTTGCAGAGACACTCCTGATATCCATCAGCATATAATATATGAAAGGCAAAGTCCTTGAACAAATTTAGACTATTTCTGCTCTTATACCTCAAGAGGCTGTCATTGTGCAAGCAGCACCTGCATGTCTGCAACAACTGAAAATAAAAAAAGTTCAAACTTTATTTACCTTGATCTCATTCCACTGATAGAACAATTAAACACTGACAGCTGGATAGACAGACCCACAATAACATCCACACGGACATGAAGTTTGAGCAATAATGCAAAGCCAAAGAGTGGCACGACTCCATATTTTTTTACAGGCACCCAAGCAGTTCCTGCTCCTCAGGCCTGCTTCTGCTGAGAGGCATCATATGGTGGGGCAGAAGAGGAGTCCTGAGGAGCACAGCAGAATGGGACAGATTCAGAGGCAGGAAAAAACAATTCAGAAATCTCCACTTCTCACTCTCTCAAACACCTGACAAAGCGAATATTTTGAATAAAAACTTAAGTGACAGTAAAACGTGTCAGTTGCTAAGGTACCTTCATTTATGATCATCTCAGACACGTTTTCTTGATGTGAGAATTTGTATATCACAGAAGGAGAGTGAAGACCATCTAGAAACTTGATAAGGTGGGTTGTTCTACCAAATCCTTCCCTGGGCATTACCACCCACATCTCTACTGAGTGGGAAGGGAGAGGGAAGGAGGCAGGTCTCATGAGACCATCTCAAAAATTTGCTCATCTAGATTCTTCCATCCTCCCCATAAGACCATTATAGTCGCCTTCCTGTGGAAAGGATCTGACAAATCTGCTTGTTTGTTTATTTTATTTATTTTTAATATGTATTTTTAAATTTTTTAAAATTTAAAAATTAATAAATAACGTATTCATTATTTCTGTTTGTACTGCTAACTGTTTATGCTGCTTTTTGTTATGTAGGTTTCACAAATGTCTACTAGCATGGAAACCGGAAACATAACTCTCCTAACACTTATCAAATTCCTCCTCCCACATTCTTTGAATCCACAAACGTGCCTTCTTAAGGACTATCCCAAATACTGATAAATTGCTCATCTAGATGCTGAAAACCAAGCTGAAACATGTGCATTTCTGTCAGAATCATATGCCAATTATAGAATAGATGCCTGAGAATTCTAGAAGAGGCAAAGAAGTTAACCTTGGTACATGGACTTACAGCAGGGTGGAGATGAGCAGATTCTAATTATTTGATGACTGACATACCTTGGACTCATCTTCATCCATCTGATTGGGTAATGACTTCTGTGGAGTATGGAAGGCCTGTAATGAGAATCAAGTACCCTGAGTTGAATCAAGTAACCTTGACTGAGACTATGTGAATATGTGCAATACCTTCCCATCCAACCATACAAGATAACTAGGATGGGGTCTTCTTTTGCCTGCCAGCCCTAGCCTGGTGTTCTCCAAAAGGGCTGGGATTGCAACTAGGCCATGTTTCGGATGCTATTGAGGGAAAAGTTGGAGAAGTTTCTGTTGAAGTTTTGTTCTGAAAATATGTTCTGGACTGCATTTTTGAACATCCAATTGACATGGCCCTATATTGTAAACTTTTCTGATGTGTGATTGTATGGAAAGAAACATGTATTAAATAAGGGGTTTCCAAACTTGGCAACTTTAAGACTCAGCATGGCTGGCTGAGGAATTCTGGGAACTCAAGTCCATAAGTCTTAAAGTTGCCAGTTTTAAACGAATAAATTAATAAACAAGCAAGCATAAGCAGATTCATCACCAGCTACTGACTCTTTTAACTGGACAGGCATGGATCTTAAAATACTTTGAATTTGGTTGATAAACCAGATGCTTGTGGACATCAATGTGCTGATAGGCATTGCCCTTAGCAACAGCTATTTATCCCACCCAACTTAATTTTTCAAATGATTTTTTAACTGGAAAAGGAGGCAAAAGAAGGCAAGCATGCTGCAAAGCAAAGCATTATTTTCAAGCACCGGATTTTTTTTTATTTGTGTGTGTGTGTCTTGACCCCCATGTAAGACTCACAAGAAAATGGTGAGCAATTGCAGCTCATTTTGAGGTTTGAGACTGTGATTCTACCTGTGTGGAAAGAACACAGTGCTAAGATGGATTTGTGGGAGGCAGACCGGATAGCTAGAAAGTTTGATGGCTGGCTTTTTACAAAATGGATGGGTTGTTTTCACTAACCTAGCCCACTGTGGCAGCCATTTTATAATGGGAAAATTCTTCCCCTGGCACCCATTTGTGAAAATGGCTCTAAAATTTCCAAAGGTTCCTACTGGCACAAATATCTTAAGGTATCAAGCTAAATGTAAAGGTTGGATCCTTTCCACTCTTTGAGTCTTTCTCCTCCCCAAAGAAGAAAGGTTCAGGTTCTGATAATGGCTCTGTTCGGGTAACAGACTTCAGCCTCTGATGTCAGTGGTCACAGGGATTTCTGACTCCCTCCTGGCCTTGAAGTTCCCAATCATCTCACAGAACAGTACTGCAAAAACAAAGAGGTAGCCCAAAGGGGCTGATCACCCCACTGACCTGGCAAACAGGGCCTAGTCACCCAGGATCAAGAGATAGTTAATTCAGGATTACTGAAAGAGAGGAAAATGGACCATGGCAAACCTTAAGTACAGGGTGTAATCTAGCAGCCTCAGTTAATCCAGTTGCTGGGCTTGTTAATGGGTATCATCCTTGCCAACTGAATCAGTAGACTCTGCACATCCCTTGAACTCAAGACAACCTCACCTGATGTTCTGCTTCTTCTTGGTTTATTAGCTCCCCTAGTGAAACATGCCTGCTTCCAGACAGCCAACACACTACCTATGACTCTTACCAAGCATGGTGGGATCTTGGCCTAAGTGGACTTTGGCTGGTACAGTTACCTTCTTGGCAGGCTGCATCTCCTCTGTGGATTTGGACCGAGTTTTCACTCCCTCCTTCTGAGGGGAGCCGGGCTGCTCCTGAAGCACATCCGGGGGCAGGGGGAAAATGTACTATATTATTATGTCATTCTCTTGCACTGAAACCTGCATAATGTCTCATTTGATATAGCACTTCTGAAAAGGTTGAGGAGATCATCATGGAATCCCTCTCAAGAAGTCACTTCTATAGATCCTGTCTCTGCATCACAGCACAGGAATCATATTAGGAAAGGCTATGTCTACCCTGTTTAATTAATGGCCTAGAAAGTGAGAGAGATTCATACCATGCCCACATAATTGCAGGGTTCAGATGAATACCATAGTAACATAAAACCCCACCAGATGGAGTCATCTCCTAAGCCACACAGAGAAGTGAATAGGATTGATAGCATTGGCTTTCCTGCATTGGCATTTCTCATAAAAGCTTGGGTTAGCATGTCAATCCTCTTGAAATGCTATATAAAACAATAATGTGCTGTAATGTAGCTCCTGACAAGCAGCCCTTTAGTTCAGTGTGAATGACAGCAGCATTTAGGTGCATGTAATATCTGAGATGACTTACACAAACACAACATTACAGAGAACTCTGGAGCAAAACTCTCAGTTTGTACAATGTTTAACTGATGGGCACCATGTCCAAACTGTGAACTGAGTCCTAGCTACCCTGATCATTATATAAACAAAATTTGGATATGACCAATAATTCACATTTCAGAGGTATCTGAGGAAGGCTCTGGATGGAAACAATTGTTAGTAACCATCTAGTTAGTAGATAGGAAGTGAAGGCTGAAGAACTGTGGATGGCTTGACAGAAAGTCCAACAAATAGAACTAAACACTCCATTACTCCTTGTCAACATACTTGCTCCTATACTTAGCTGATCAAAATTTAGCAATGTGAGTCCTATGCCATCTATCTGCAGTTTCCCAGTTTCCTGTAATTCCAATAAATTAACCCAATTTCTATTTGATAAATGATGTTTTAGCTCAAGTAGCTTCAGCCTGAAAGAGACTCCCTGCCTTCATTATTTTTAATTATTTATTATAATTTATTGATTAAATGTAGATACTAGAATGTTAGTATCCTGTGATGTAGAGCACTTTTCCCCCAAAAAAACCATTTCTGGGTTACTGTAATTTTGGAGGTGGCTGCATTTAGATATGGCTGTTGCCTTCTATGACATTTAGAAACATACTGAAAAAATACTGGGGACAGAAAACAGCATTCTGGGAAAGGAGATGGAAAGCAAGGAAGTGGTTTGCTTGTGTTACCTTTGGTGGGATGTGTATTTGTGCTCTATCTTATCTGTTCAATTGGTTTGCTTGTTACATTTTTGTATCAGCTAATTTGTTTAATGGGTGTGTAGTTTTCCTTAGAATCACCAGTTTGCTTTCTGTGAACTAATTATGTGATTTGGCTACCTTTGCTGTACACTCAATTTCTTTGGCCAATTTACTTAGCCAAACTCAACATTTCCTTCCTATGAAATGGGCGTTGGGAGCAGAAAACTATTTAGTTTTTATGTTTTGAATGTTTTTAAGCGTCAAGACTGTAGTGGTAGATAGAAATGCACACAACATTCTCTCTGTAATTTAGATATGTCCATTAGCATAAAAATGTTGGAGGTCTAATTTTCCACAGTTTCTTTGTGGATCTTTAGATCACAAGGAAATTATCTATGCCAACCCTCGTGTCTGAGATCACAATTTGTTACAGATATTTGAGATTTAATCTAAGAATCTTGGCGTGCTAATCATATTTATTCTTTTGGTGAGTTCAACTGCTTCCTAAATACACGGAAACACAGAATTGATCCAATTATAATAGTTTTTGAAGAACACATTAGTCCTTAATATACCAGTATTACATTGGTAGAAGCATTTACACACCTAATGATAGTAAACCATCTTTGGAATAGAAAACTAGGGATCTATCTTTTTACTTATAGCTTGTGATATCAATGAGTCCTGATGAATATCTACAATAGTGGCGGTATACAAGCAGTGTGTGAGGAATAGCCTTTCTGAAACATAATTTTGGACCTCCCGAGTGTTACATGTTTCCTGAAATACCTTTGAATTCACTTCCATGGCTCTTCCCTGGTGGATATTTTGAGATTTCTCTCTGATCAGACAACAAATTCTGTAAAGACAAACCATTGGAGAAAGCATCATTTTCCATGATCCATCTTGCTTTTGGAGAGAAGCATAATGTACCTAGGAGGGGAAGGAAATCTTATGGAATATTAGCAGAATAATAAATATCTCTTAAACTGCCTATTTTCTCAGCCAGCTTCTATGCATCATGAATGTGGAGAATGCCATCTCCTTATAACAGAAGTGCCACTTTAGGTAAGCTCACCCATAACACCTCAATGCACAATTCAGCACTAATCTCAAATTAGTTATGCTGTGACTAAGACACCTTTTTTGCCACCTCTTGGCGAGGGAGATTTGCCTCACATTGAGAATTGGGTGATGAGGAAGACATAAAAGGAGACTTTTACTGCATAGTCCTATGAATCACTCCTCTGAACATATATTTTTGTTTTTGAAGAATGGACTGATTGCTTGCCAAGTAATAAGGTTAAGAACCTGTTTTTCCTATCTTTAGCTATTCAAAGGTGAGCAAGAAATCAATTACTTAACCACTCATTAAATTATTTGGCTGGGAATATGTTTTCAACTCAGGTACCAAGTCATTTAAAAATGTTGTCTTTTGGAGGGTCATCACAATGGCACCAAAGCCCCCAATGCACCTGTAGGGAACCCATCCAGAAGCTTGCTTGCTGTTATATTCGTCCTCTTCCCTATTACAGTTTTCTTCCTATGCACAACTCTCCTATAGCGGCTTCCTTCCGTCCGTGCTGTTTGTGCTGGGTATGGTGGCACAGTAATAGAGTAGAGTAGAGTAGAGTAGAGTAGAGTAGAGTAGAGTAAAATAGAATAGAATAGAATAGAATAGAATAGAATAGAATAGAATAGAATAGAATAGAATAGAATAGAATAGAATAGAATAGAATTTTTTTATTGGCAAAGTATGATTGGACACACAAGGAATTTGTCTTGGTGCATAGGCTCTCAGTGTACATAAAAGAAAAGATATAATTGTACCCCAATATCTGAAGGACCCCACTTGGGAAAGCTGCAACTGAAAGAAAAGTTTGACTTTTCTTCCGTTTCTCGTCGGAACGAGGAATCATCGCTATGTAGCATGTGACCGGGCAGGAAAACCTGCGTCGGAAAGCAAAATCCCAACGCTATCTGGACCTGTCCCGATGCTCTCAAGTAGCCCAGCGCAAAACAATCCAGCAATTAAGGCGTCGGGCTAATGACAGCAGCACACGACTCCATGAAGCAAAACCAGAGATCCGGTCCATCCGCCCAACAGCAGGCAGCATCCCTCTGGGTAACAAAACCCCTTCGTGGACTCCTCCTAACTATATCCCAAGCGGAATTCTCCGCCATTTGATGCCACGGCGCCCCCTAGCGCTGAACCGCGGAAACGGTCTGCGCGACGGAGCTGGGTAAGTGAAAAACCCAAGCGCCCTCTATCTCGCTGCGCTTGGCCTGCAGCATAAGCGATGTTAACTGTCGAGAGAAGATCGTCCGTGGCATGAATGAATGGCTCTCCTACCCCCCCACTCCCCACCCCTTCCAAGCAAACGTGAAGCCCGCGGCAGCCGCCCCACTCCGAATCAGCTTATCTTCGCTTACCTGAATGCCTGATGCGGTTTTCAGCGGTTCCTCATCGCCCAGGACGAGGTCTGCAGTGATTTCACCTTTCTTTCTTTCTTTCTTTCTTTCTTTCTTTCTTTCTTTCTTTCTT
>WNWU01000012.1:34347525-34365141 GCA_012654045.1 Ptyas mucosa
TTCTTTCTTTCTTTCTTTCTTTCTTTCTTTCTTTCTTTCTTTCTTTCCTTCCTTCCTTCCTTCCTTCCTTCCTTCCTTCCTTCCTTCCTTCCTTCCTTCCTTTCCCTCGCTGCCTCCTCCCCAACTCCTCTCATTCAGCTGTTGAGGAGCCGATTTATGCGGTTAGGGGCAGCCAATGGGGAAACAACTGCTTCCGCCGCCGTTTAGCATGCGAAGCAGCCTCTCCGACAGCAGTTCAGTCTTCAGGGGCCAAAGGGGGAAGGTTCGGATACCGATCCTTTTTTTCCCCTGCACAGGATCCTGTACAAGTTCAACGCGGCAATGCGGGCCACACAGAACACACCCCCTTGTTCAAGGATAGAGTACGGGATCCAGTGTGGGGGATGCAGCCACCCAGTGTGGGTGCGTCCAGACTCCAGCCGGAAGAACTCCCCACAGTATCGAAAACGGTTTTTTAACATTATTAGTCATAATTCCTTCCACACCCTGAATCAAGATGAAGGGAGATTCTTGTGTATGTTTCAGGAGGGATAATTTGCAGGTTTTACAACACAAAGCTTAATGTTGGATGCTCCAACACTGGAAGTTTTTAAGAAGAGATTGGGCAACCATTAGTCTGAAATGGTAATGCTTGAGTAGGGGGTTGCACTAGAAGACCTCCAAGGTCCCTTCCAATTCTGTTATACCTAGGGCCATCTTAGACTCAGTAGATGTGGATCTCTGTTCATATGTGTTAAAATATACAATTTGGAAGTGAATGTTAATGCTGATTGGAACTCACTCTATTGTTTCAAGAGGAAGCATGGATTCCCCAAAGCCTCTCCCCTCACAACTGAACAAGAAATGTGTATCTGCCTTGTGGGTTTATGTCAGGGATGAAATCCAGCAGGTTCTGACAGGTTCTGGAGAACTGGTAGCAGAAATTTTGAGTAGTTTGGAGAACCGGCAAATACCACCTCTGGCTGGTCCCAGAATGGGGTGGAAATGGAGATTTTGTAGTATCCTTCCCCTGCCATGCCCACCAAGCCACACCCACAGAACTTGTAGTAAAAAAAATTGAATTTCACCACTGATGTATGTGTTCATGCCAAACCATGCCACGCCTTCCACCACCAACTGAAACCCATGTACCCCAAAATAAAAACTGAGGACTTAATCAGTAGTGTATTTTACATTTTACAGAGACTGAAAATTACAAACTATATACAGGCAGCATCACCACTAGCCACAGGGTTGTAGTTGCCATTGGAGCAGCCATTGGCAGTTGTTTCACGACATAGAGCAACACCGTACAATAGTTTGGTACAGCAAGTAAGTAATACTGGCACTCTGCTGCCCAGCCAGCATGGGCAGTTAGTGAAAGTCGGCCAGAACATTAGGAGCACACATGTCCATTCCTGAAGACAGCCTGAGAGTCCCAAGAGCTAGATGGGGGTCTAGCCAGGCTTCAACCTCCTAGACCAAGGGGACAAGTCTGTGAGATCATGATACTACGACAGATATCGAACAGGAAAGGCCTGGCTTCATGGCAAAAAACATACAATTGAGGGCCTAGGGTGGGCTGGGGTTCCCACGGAGTAGATCACAGGTCAGATTTCCCAGCAGCAGCTGATGACGACGAAGTTGGTATTTGCAGTGGCGAAGAAGGAGTAACCTGGGGTTGTGACTGCACCTGGGGTTGACGCTGAGAGGTGTCAGCCTTTGCTGCCTTGAGGGTGCAATTCTCAGGGCTGGATGAGGAATGGCTTGTGCAGGTGACACCACCTTGTTCAGGCACCTGAAGGAAATCGGGCAGTATTAGATCCTCCTTGGATAGTAGCCCACGCTGGTCATTGACCCTGCAGTTCTGTGCACGATTCAGCAGTTCCATTAGCCCTACGGGAGAAGAAATACTTCAATGTATCTAAAATCGTAATATAATGGTTGGGGGGGGGGCGAGTACTCTCAGGATGTGTTGGTCTGCAACTTAATCATTCCTCATGAACCAGACTGGTGGGACCTGGAATTGAACAACATCTGGAGAGCCACGTGAGACCCAGCCATTCTTTGTACTGTCACTCTACAAACAGCAACATTTAGCTCTTTCAACTTACTTACCTTAATTATATATGCCTTTCATAGTCTTAGTTTCCCTAAAGGAATCTTGAAGAGAATGCTAAATCTCTCACAGAGCCCTTGGACTCTTAAAGAAGATATTTTAAATGCCAGATACCCTTGCTTTATATAGTTATTGCAACTTGGTTTGCAAATTGTGCACCTGGCAAGCACTCCACATGAAAGGGGGCACCAGTTGCAAGGGAAAAAAAGAGACACAGGAGATGCAATACCAACATCACATGCTTGCAACTTCACACGTATGTACCCAGCCACTGAGACCAGTGATCGAGCCTATATTCATGATCCAGCAGGCCCTTGCATAATTTTTGTTATGTAATTATATTTAATCCACCCACGTCCTGCTGTATTGTCTCACTATGGCAAGGAAGTGTTCCTAGGAAAAATGAGCAAAGAATATTGGAAATATATGTATATTCGAGCCACGGTGGCGCAGTGGTTAGAGTGCCGTACCGCAGGCTACTTCTGCTGACTGCCAGCTGCCTGCAATTTGTCAGTTCAAATCTCATCAGGCTCAAGGTTGACTCAGCCTTCCATCCTTCCGAGGTGGGTAAAAGGAGGATCCTATTTGTTAGGGGCAATAGGCTGATTCTGTAAACCACTTAGAGAAGGCTGTAAAGAACTGTAAAGCAGTATATAAGTCTAAGTGTTAAGTGCTATATGTATAAACTCCCAGCAGGGTCACACATGGTCATCCTAGGTAAAACTAGCAGGCGCCTATATTGGGAGGCAGCAATATAAACGAATACTGGAGGCAGATGATCACTTTAGTAGACATCCATTCACATTATGTGAGACAATTCTGCTGTATTTTACCAAGAAGAGCACATGGATATAACATATAAAATTGAAGATAAAGTGTTGGATGATGATCCCTCAGGTCAGATGATACTCAACATCTTACTGTGGAAAGGCTGCTAATCTTTCAGAATACTAATTGTGTTTATAATGTGACTAGACTAAAACCCTTTGGGATATCTTGTATGTTCACTTTGCAATACAGGTATGAAAATCCAAAGCTGCAAGGGCAGAGTTAGTGAGAACATGATACAGAAGCAGCATAAGCCTTGGAAAGCTCAACACAGCGAAAGATGAAATGAAACAACTACAAATTCCAAATATCTTTGGAATCAATGAATTCAGACGTCGAGATTGAAACTTTCAGTCAGAAGATCACACAGCTTACCGTATGGGACATGAAAAAAAAAAAGGAACCATATTTTCGTATAACTAGAAAAGACACAGCAAGAATAATACAGGTAGTCTTCAATTACTGATGGCAGTTGGAACCGGAATTTGATGAATATAAAGTCTGACATCACCTAACCGCTTTGCTTAGCAACAGCAAATCCAGCACTCCGAGTTGCCATTGCTAAATGAATCACCACAGGTTGTTCAGCAAGGATGCCACGTGGCCACCAGTTGAGACCTCCTGCCAGCCTCCCCATTGATGTTGTGTGTTGGAAGCCAACAAAGAAGGCTGCAAATGATAAACATGTGACTGTAGGAAGCTGTGATGCTCCAAAGATCACTTATTAGGTATCATTCGTTCTGTGCTGTTGCAAATTCAGAAAGTTGCTGAATGAGTCATTCTTAACTAAGGATGACCTGTACTTGACAGTAATGTAGTCAACAACTGAATAATAACAACTAGACTTTCTTTAATGTGACAATTATTATTAACTCTCCAACCACTGATGCAGATGAAGAGGAGATTGATGAGTTTGATGATCAAGTTCAGTCTGAAATCAACAGGACATGCAAGCAAGATGGGCTGCTTGTGATTGGAAAGTGGAAGGCCAGAGTTGGAAATAATTATGGAGGAAAATGTTAGCGTGTATGGCTCAGGAAACCGAAAAGAAATAGGGGTGTGACCTATCAATTTTGGGCACTTCCATGATGTCTTCATTGCCAACACAGTCCTCAAACAACCAAAATGACACTTCTATACACGGACATCATCAGATGGACAACATAGAAATCAAATAGACTGTATAATTGCTAAAAGGTGGAGGAGATGCTCGGTTATAAATCTAATAAATAAATAAATTCCAAAACATCCCTGTTCTTTTTTAATTGTTAACTGTTTGGATTATTTTGTTTTAATTGTTAACTGTTTCTTAATTATTTTATGATTGTTTGCCACCCAGAGCCTCTTGTTTGAGAGGAGCAGCTAGTATATGGTGAAACAAACTGGTTCCAGGTAGGCAAAGAGTGAGGCAAGGCTGTATACCCTTTCCTTATTTATTCAACCTATATGCTCAGTGTATATTAAAGGAAACTGGAAGATGTGATTTTAAAACTGGAGGAAGAAGAAGCAGTAGCCTGCACTATGCTGATGACATTACTCTGATAGCCAAAAATGCAAAGAATTTGCAAACTCTAGGAATAAAAATCAAGAGCACAGTGAAAAATAGGACTAAGACTAAATATAAAGAAGACCAAATTAATCAGCCTTAGAACTGGCAATGAAGGTGCAATATTGAAGTGGTGGATATCTTATGCTTTTTAAGATTGACTATCAACGCTAAAGGAGCAAGCAGTCAAAAAAATACAGTACACCATAAATTAGCACTTAGTAAAATAGCCATGCAGGCCATAGAAAAATTATTCAGATGCTGTGATATGTCAGTAGCTACAAAGTGCAGACCAGTGCAGGCAATGGTATTCCCCATGACACTTTATGGCAAGAAAAGTTGGACTTTGAAAAAGCAGGATAGAACAGTTCTGAAATTTGATGTTGGAGGAAACTCCTGAGAATACTGTATCATGGACAACAAAAAAAACCAAATAAATGGAGTTATCAAAAAAAATAAAATAAATCAATCCAGAGTTTTCACTTGAAGTACAATAACCAGGCTTAAATTATCCTAGTTAGGACACATTGTGCAAACACCTTAATCTCTGGAGAAGACTCTAATTCTGGGAAAGGTAGCAAGGAAGAGAAGAGCATGGCCACAGTGTATAGACTCAGTTAGACTTATTCCAAGTCCACCATTGGAAAACCTGAAGAACCAATTTTTGTCATGGAGAAAAGCTATCTGTATGGTTGCTAAGGGTTGACACTGACTTGATGGCACATAATTGATCATATTTAATAAATGCTGAAAATTAAAAAGCGGGGAGTCTAACTTGTATGCCAACAGTGCCTTTAGAACAGGAAATGACAAATTTAGTTTCAATGCAGTTTAATCTGTATGACACCTCCAGTTTTCTTTCCATTTCTTCCCTGCCTTTCTACCTGTCTATTTCTCAGTAGGCAATGTGATGTAGTGGTTAGTGTTGAACTTAAATCAGGAAGATGTAGGTTTGAATTCCAATTTAAATTCCCAAACTACTATGAGCAGATTCCCTCTGTTCTTGCTTTCCAAATTAAAGTGCTCCACAGCTCTACAGTTTGTTAATTTGCTGCCAGAAACTATAATTTATAAAGATATATCCAAATTAGCATGGCTTGGTTCTATTTAATTTCCTAGAGTTACTAATCTTCTAAAGAGACAGTCTGGTGTCGTGATTAAGACATTAGACTACAAACTGGCAGATTCTGAGTTCTAGTCATGCCATAGGCTTGAAACCAGCTGGGTGACCTTAGGCCAGTCATTCTGCCTCAACTTTGGGAAGTAGGCAATGGCAAGCCACTTCTGGGGGGGGAGGGGGGAACTTACCAAGAAAATTGCTGAGGCCAGGCCCAGGAGGTAACACTGACTCAAAAGGTATGTACACACACACACACACACACACACACACACACACACACACATTTATAAGCAGTATCTCCTTGACCTCTTCAATTTTATTAGGTTGCAAGCAGAGAGAGAGATGCTTTACCTTCCATATCATACGTGTGGCGGTTCTGGTTACTCTTGATGGGTTTGGTAAAAGGACACGACATTGCTGGGAATGCGTCACTTTCAGACTCAGTCTCCAGAGTACTGTCATCCTAGAACCACAGTGGGAGAAAGCCAGCCTCAGAAAATGATCCATTTGTATGTAAGTCACAATTATAACCAAGGCATAGTGTATCACAAAGGAAATAGTAACATCATTCCTAGCCTGTGACCATTCACAATAAATGTATGGCATCCACATTTTGAGCAAAAAATAAAACAATTATCTGCACATTCATCATTATTGTTATCAGGAAGAATGCTAGAGAAGGAATAAAAAAAAATATGCAGTGATGCATTTTAAAAGTCATGGAAGAGTTAAGATTCCCCTTGAAGCATGAAGCAACTCAATAAAGTGTTATTGCTTTCATGATCATTGCTCACCTCAAATTGCTCACAAGTAGCATCTGGTACCATGACAGATTTCACTTCTGCAATAAAAGAGATGGATGTTAGAATTTCTGGAGGAAAGATAGTTGCTTTATGTGGCTACATGAGAGATACTGAACTATGCCTTAAAGGACAACACAAGTCAGCAGAAGGAAATACTGTGTAAGCCAGTATATCTGAGTCTAGGAAAATTGTGAGTACCAGGTAGGGGGCAGGAAATAAAAGCAAAGTTACCATTTTTATTCTGCCAAGGCTCCCTTGTAGGAACCCATTCAGCAGGTCTACCCTATTCCATCACATTTTCTTTTCCTTCCATTCAGCTTTTATAAACACGCATTTTATAAACTATCTTGTTTTCTATCAGGTAAGCAGGTAACATCCTCTGTGGTCCATCATGTGAGATTGGGGATTATTAATTGAAGAGAACATGGAAGAGGAAAGAGGATGGAGGAGGAGGAGAACCCGACCCACCAGAGCAGGGAGGCAGGGAATGCTACAGGTCCTCTCTCCTAAGGAGGTCCATCTGGCAGGACCAAGAAGAAGGGCCTTCTCCGTGGTGGCTCCCTCCCTGTGGAACATTACCCCTGCACAAATAAGTTTGGCCCCGATCTTGACATTCTTTCACAAGGTCCTGAAGACATGATTCTGCCAATGGACCTGGGGATCCGATATGGAGACCATCAAGAAACAATACAAATTGCTTCTTGTATTGTTTTTATAATGGGATTTATGTTTGCATGCTGATTGTTATCACTGAGAGTGAGTTCAGCAGCCATATAAATTTTCTTATATAAATAAATGACAAGAAATTTTTCTTTTCATGTTCTTTATGGCAAACATCCCAGCATGTAGGCAGATCTATGCCGCACATGGGAAAGATGCTTCATGTGCTTAAAACAGCTGACCTGCTTACGTTAAGCGGCCTATACCTAATTTTCTCCAGAAATACACTGCATCCAACACTGAGCAGGTTAATAGGGCAAAATGCACAACATTGGCATCACAACATCCACTCTGAGTCACTTTTTCAGAGTGAAATGGGCAGCAAATAAATTCAATAAATTAATTAATTAAATCATTTGCAACCATTGCTTATGGTGAATAAAAAAGAGCATCGATTCACTAGCACTGATGGGAAAGAAAAAGGTACAAAGAATATGTAGTCATCTCTTCTTGGGAACCCTCTTCAAATAATTCTCCCTAGAGGAAAAGAGTTCTGTCTACAATAGAATTAATCAGGCTTAGGAGTTACAATCCTGCATAGATAATTATGTTCCTTTGAGCATCACATACCTGCATCTGAATCTAGAACAAGCTTCTGAGCAGCCACCGCACTAACCTTCTCTTCCAACTTCAAAGTTTGGAGTCCCCCAGACTGCAGGGAGAGAACAAAGTTAACAGAGGGAAAAAAGGCCAGGCTTGCCCAGGGGGAGGGAAAAGAACTGACAACCCCACACACACACCGGAAATGGATGGCCCAAATAGTAGTGTACATATACCCTGCTAGAGTGGGCGTTGATTTTCAACAGAAGATCTACGAGGAAATGGGACTCCAAAAAGCATGGACCCAGAGAACAATGGGCATTTACTTCTCACCCACAGAAGAAAAGAGAAGCCTACCAAGAACTCCAGTCTAGGTAGCTGTCTTTTTAGCTTCATAGCTCTTATTCCTGACAAATCACCTTCTGACGAGATGGGCAGCAGATAAATTTAATAAATAAATAAAGTGGAAGCAGTGTCTCTAGTGCAGACTAAGAATTGCAGAGTGCAACTGGGAGCAAGCTGAAAATTCAGAAGTACCCAGCCATGTCATTGACAAATCCCAGCTTCATCAAACACTACAGATAGTCTTGTGGTCCGCCAGCAGCCTGCAGACAGCAATGAGGCTGAGGAAGAACATGGGCTAGTCCTGGAGGCTGGGGAAGATCCGGATGAGGGCTCTGCGTCGGAGGCAGAGATGGGGTCAGGGCCATCGGGGAGTGATATGCGGACTTTGGAGCCTCCAGAGGCTGACAGTAGAGAGGCAGAAGAACAGGAGGAGCCTGTTCCTAGTGCATGTATGGGAAGAGCTGCCAGAAGGCAGCAGGAGCAGCTAAAGCAGAGAGGATGACTCAGGAGCAAATCAAGAGATGATTGGGCCCTCCCATAAGGCTTAAAAGACCAGCAACTGCTCTTGGCCTCTTTGCCGGAAAACAACCATGAAGAAATTTGCTTCATGTTTAAATGTATTTCTTTCTTGTCAGCGTCTTTTGTTTCTGAACTGTTGCCAAGAAAAGCCTTTGGCAGTTTGCCTAATTATCCCAAGGTCAGAGATAAACTAAAGGTGTTTTGAGAACTTCGCTTTCATTTAATTTGTAATAAGCTGAGAATGAATTAATTCTCAGCTGTTTTAATAAAATCTGTTTGTTTTTTGGAGCTGTTTTGCATTTAATATTAACTACGTGGGCCTGGGTCACAACAGGTAGTCCTCAACTTACAACAGTTCATTTAGTGACCATTTGAAGTTACAACGGTATTGAAAAAAGTGACTTATGTCCATTTTTCACACTTTCGACCATTGTAGCAACCCCATGGTCATGTGATCAAAATCCAGATGCTTGGCAACTGGCTCATATTTGCAGTCTCCCAAGTTCATGGGATCACCCTTTGCGACCTTCTGACAAGCAAAGTCAATGGGGAAGCCAGATTCACTTATTAACGATGTTATTAACTTAACAACTGCCGTGATTCATTTAAACAACCGTGGCAAGAAAGGTCATAAAATGGGGGAAAACTCACTTAACAGCTGTCTTGCTTAGCAACAAAAATTTTAGGCTCAATTGTGTTGTAAATCTAGGACTACCTATATTTATCCATCCTATTTCATGATGGTTCTTACCCGTTTGAGTGACACTTGTCTAATATCAAGACTGTATTTCTCCAAGATGGGCTGCAATGCTTCTTGCAAGGTTTTAGTTGATTTTGCCAGAATGCGGACTGTCTTATTGATAGGTGTAATATACAGCCTGTAAAAAAGAAGGATGGGGTTGAGGACAGATCATACTGGAGAAAAAGATTGTCTATTGTGGTTGCTAAGAGTCAATATCGGCTTGATAGCACAAAGTGAAAAAAACACTATAAATATATTAAATGGGTGTAACACATTACATAAGTCATAGGCAAATTGCAGCCATCTTTTGCATCATCTCAATCCTTCCTGAATTCTATGTGCCTATTTACAGATCATGGTAAATACAAAGGAAAATGAGAAAGCAGCTTAGGAAAGGGGCAGAATTGTGTGTGTGTGTGTGTGTGTGTGTGTGTGTACATACACACACACATGTATATATGTATGTACACACGCACACATACACCAGGAAGAAAAATCTTCATATACTATAGATCCACTGAAATGAATTATGAGCTCTGAATTATTTATAGTAGCATAAACATTGATGCTAAAATGGTCACATACCCAGGGATAAATAGCATCTCATAGTGTAGCATAGACAGTGGCTTTCTGTGCTGTTAACTTTCAACCACTAAAGCAGGGGTCAGCAACCTGCGGCTCAGGAGCCGCATGTGGCTCTTTCACCCCTCTGCTGCGGCTCCCTGTCACTCAAAATATGTGTCACAACCACCAATGTGCGACACCCACCAACACACGATTTATTGAGCTTTTCAACCCCCGGTAGGCCAACGATGGATAAATCCAAGAAAAGAAAAGTTTCAGAAGAAAACAAAACGTTTAATTCAACTACATATGCTAGTTTTGTGGCCGCTCAAGAAATAGTCAGGCACGGGAAGGGTTTTGTGGCTTTTCTTTTCTGTGGGAAACGGATCAAAATGGCTCTTTGAGTGTTTAAGGTTGCAGACCCCTGCACTAAAGTCTTTTTCTAATTTGAACAAAACCAGAAATAAAGCAATAGCTATAGCACTTAGACTTATATACCGTTTCACAGTGCTTTACAGCATTTTCTGAGCAGTTTACAGAGTCAGCATATTGCCCCCAACAATCTGGGTCCTCATTTTACCCACCTTGGAAGGATGGAAGGCTGAGTCAATCTTGAGCCACTCAGAATCAAACTGCTAGTGTATGGCACAATTATCCTGCAATACTACATTCTAACCACTGCGCTGTCGTGGCTCTTATGAACATGAACATCTCTTGGTGTGGGTCTTCAATCCGTGTGTGAGACATCTGAAGTTATTCTTAGCTGAGCTGCCTATTGGCCATGTGAAGTTGGTGAGGGGACAACCCTTCCCTCCAGACCCCAAGCACTCTTCTATACCACTATTTTCCTCCCTGCTCTTCCTTGTGGTAATTGTTGAGAGGTGGCTGGGTTTTATCTATTTATTTAATTTCTATGCCACCCATCTCACTAAAGCAGCAGACTCTGAGCGGCTGTAGGTTTTAAAAGGACTACATTTTCTTACTTGTGAAACATGGCTTCATTCCTATGTGCCTCAGCAAGTCTGTTTGCTGTTCAGTGGACTTGGAAGTTGGAGAACAGACCCCTACTCTCCTGGTCTGCCAGGCACAGTAAAGAAGAGAGGCAGACCAAGGCATCTGCCTTATCCCAAAACCCCATCCCAGTGCCAACCTCACATTCCCTGTTGTGACTGATGGATAGATTCCTTCAAACTTCAATGAGTGGGAGGGCACCATAATTTGTGTGATTAAGCAACCACTTTGCTTAACATGCGTTGCACACTCGAAATCAGGGCATTATTATGTGTTGGCAAGCCAAAATGGAAATAATAGCTATGTGATAGAGATTGGCAAAGGAAATGGAAAATGTTATGCCAGGGATACAGGGTGGGGTTGGTTTTGGTTGTTGTTGTTTTTGCCAATTCAAGATCAAGTGAATAACACTTGAATTCAGCATTGAGAGAAGACTCTAAGTCTACTTATTCAACTAACAGTACCAATGTGAAGGAAAGGCAATTTAAGCTCACTTTTAGTTCAACCACATACAATCAATAATGAGTACTATTGAACTGCTGTATGCATGCCCCCAAAACAGCAAAAGAGTTGTTTTCATCTGTGTTGTAAAAACAAATGGGTCACTCTTCTGGGGCAGGAATCTCAGCCTGGTATTAAGAAAGATGAAGCAAAGCCAACCCAGAACAGAAGGAGTTTTCACTGATCACACTCACTCAAAGTTGACCCTGGTCTCCAGCTTTACCTCCTGGTCCATCAATACTAAACTGTCCTGGTTCAACGCCAGCGGCTTCTGTGAAAAGCCAAAGAAATACAGAAATAGCGATAAAGTGCAAAGAAAGAACACTCATGTAGGAATGTGCATAGAAATGTTTGCTAATGTACGATATGATTCTACATCAACCCACAGATTAATTCATTGCAGCTAGCCTTGACTTAGGCCATTTAACAACCATTTGGAGTTACTACCATGCTGGAAAAAGTGACAACTGGTTCTTGCACTTATAGCACTCCTGTGGTCGCACGATCAAAATTTGGCCATTTAACAATCAACATGTATTTATGATGGCTGCAGTGACCCAGGATGACCCGATTGCCATTTACTGTTGTGGTCCGCCAGCAGCCTGTGGACCTGGCAGTGGAGTCGGACAGTGAGGAGGCTGGGGAAGGGCAATGGGCCAGTCCTGGAGTCAGGGGAAGGCTCGGATGAGGGCTCTGCATCGGAGGCAGAGATGGGGCCAGGGCCATCTGGGAGCAATGCACAGACTCCAGAGCCTCCAGAGGTGGACAGCAGAGAGGCAGAGGAACAGGAGGAGCCTGTTCCTAGTGCACGCATGCGAAGAGCTGCCAGAAGGCAAGAGCAGCTGAAGAAAAAAGGACAACTCAGGAGTAAGGCCAGAAGATGATTGGCCACTCCCATAAGGCTTAAAAGAGCAGCAACGAGCTGTTGGGGTCTTTGTAGAAAAGCAACGTTGATTCCCATGCTTCTTGTCAGCATCTCTTGAACTTTGTGGGGGGTTTGCCAAGAAATGCCTTTGGCATGTTGCCAAAGACATCAAAGGTTGGTGGTAAGGCTGTCGGACTGGTTATTAAGAATTTTGTTTTGGACTAAGGTGAGAATGAATTAATTCTCAGCTGTTTTAATAAAATAAGTTTGTTGAGGACTGAATTGTGTTTGGTAACAACTACTTGGGCCTCGGTCACAACATTTACGTCTTTCCCAACAAAGTCAATGAGGAGAGCTGGATTCACTTAATGACCGTGTGATTCATTTAACGGCCATGGCAAAAATGGTTGTAAAATTGTGGAAACTCATTTCATAACTGCATTTCTTAGCAATGGACATTCTGGTCTTAATTGTGGTTATAAGTCAAGGACTATTTGTATGAAAGTATAAAGGTCAATGATGCAATTCTGGGAAAATAGCTTTTAAGAAATCTGCAAATAATACTGGGGAGAGATATTTTTAATTGTGGTAGGATAAAAATGTTTCCAAACAAAGAAATAGATATAATATCATTAATCAGGAATATTTTGATACTAATATTCTTTGAAAACTGAAATTGCTTGTTGATTTCACCTAATATATGCACATTCTGTAATCATCCGTGAAGTAAAAATTATTTGCCCAATATAAATATGCCGTGGAAAAACTTAATGTACAATCAGGTTGGATATCTGAACTATAACTTTGGATATCTAGATAAGTATATTTTTCTCTAGCCCTTTCAAAGAGAAAAAACAATAAAGCTGTATGAATTTAAAAGATGCTGAAACTATATACCAATTTAAGCCTAGACAAAAGATACTTTCTATATTGAACTCAATTTCATTTGAAGAATATTTATTTGTTTGGCTTGTTAACAATATCTGTTATGTGGATAGATACTTAGAGAATATAACTACTATCTCTAGTTAAAAGGGACTCCAGTGACCTATTTTCATAAGCCAACCAGGAAATTAGAAGCTATAGAATAGAGAAATAAAAGTTATATAAAATATATAGAATAAAACATCCTAGTACTCCCAGCTGGCATGGCCAATGGTGAAGCATACTAGAAGTTGTGATGAACAATCTCTAAAGGCCAATATTCCTTAGCCTTACTGCATAGGACTAAGAAATAGAATTTCAGGGAAAGCTCAGCCAAACGACAGTGAACTCTCAATCCAACAGAGAATTACCCAAATTTATACCCAAAGCCCAATTTCTGCTCAATTAAATTAGATAAAGTAGATAAATATTGCATGTGGAGATTACAAGCAAATTGGCTTAAAGTGAATTTGTAACCACAGTAGATTTTCTGTTTACAACTTCTGAATTCACAACTTTACCGTTTCCCCAAAAATAAAACATCCCCTGATAATAAGCCCAATCAGATTTTTGAGCGCATGCGCTAAAATAAGCCCCCTTGAAAATAAGCCCTCCCCAAAAATATTTAAATGCATGCGAAGCCGTTCCCCACCATTTCCTCTTCGTGCCCCAAAATAATAAGATCTCCCCGAAAATAAGGCCAAGCACTTATTTCGGGGTTCAAAAAAATATAAGACAGGGTCTTATTTTCGGGGAAACACAATAATTATGATGTTACCTTGGTACATATTGAGAGAGATTACAGATGCTCCAATCTAAATTTTACCTAGAAAAATCCCTTTTTTTTAGGTTCCTAAAGTGCTGTTCTTCCAGTAATGTTTCCTTTTTGTCCAAAAAACAAATTGGACCTACCTTTTCATTTCCCATTAGGTAGATCTTTACATCAGGTAAATTGAGACCACGACGCTGACAAACTCCAGCTAGCATCTCCTGGATAGAGAGGCCAGAACGTACTGGGGCCAGCGATGCAGTCCCATCAGGCAGATAAATGCAACAATATTTAATGGGATGGTTCTGACCGTCAGATTCTGAGCCTGTCAGACTCTTCCTGTGGTTCTGTAGAGAAGAGAATTTATCACATTCAGCTCCCTTTACTAACCTACTACAATCTCAGTCTGAAAGTACAGTCTCCACAATAGACAATTACTTGAGATCAAAGATCATTAATATTGTATATCTATCGATGCATGCACTTATGGTAGGTGTGAGCTTGGTGAGGCTTTTAGCCAAGCCTGCAATTTTTTAAAAATTACATATGCTTTTTCCTCCTTCCTATACAGTTGGAAGACCTGAAAAAGCAAATTAAGAGCAGATTATTGTGGAGAAAATCTATATATATGGTTGCTAAGAGCTGACAATGATTTGATGGCACATAATCAATCAAAACTCTTCTCTCAATTGCTTTCCCTACAGAATGATATAATAGTAGGACTTTGGGCCACAGTTAAGATGGAGTTTTAAATAAAATTCCTTTATGGATTTTTGGTGATTTGAAGCAACATGGTGAAGAAGACTTGCACATCAAGAAGAACATCTAGTATTATAGAAAGCCTGAAGGAACTCAATAAGCATGAACTATTTCCTATTATTCCTCAGCAATGTTAAATACTGAAAACAATATTGGGAGCTCTTGTACCAGCCAGCATACATAATTCCTTTATAAATCCATGGAAGCCAGCAGCTGGCACTGAATCTTGAGGCAGTGAATCTCATGGTAATTACACTTTATGCAAATATGTACATTTTCTCCTTTTTGAGAACAGAATTGAAATGCTCCTTTCTTTCTACCAGCAGTTTGAAGTAATTCAGCCAGAATTCTGCCAACTCAACTTGCTGTGTCACTTGCTGTAAAACTATAGATCTGTCAGATAATCTGTTTATTAGACAGCGGGAAGCATTTGGTTTCAGCTTCAAGAGCTGTACCTCTCTGTGGGCAAACTTATTACTATGAGCCAGGGGTGAAATTCAGCAGGTTCTAACAGGTTCTGGAGAACCGGTAGCAGAAATTTTGAGTAGTTCGGAGAATACCACCTCTGGGTGGCCCCTGAGTGGGGTGGGAATGGAGATTTTGCAATATCCTTCCCCCAGGAATGGGGAGGGAATGGGGATTTTGCACTATCCTTCCTCTGCCATGCCCACCAAGCCATACCACGCCCATCAAGCTACTCCCACAGAACTGGTATTAAAAAAAATTAGGATTTCACCACTGCTATGAGTTACCATGGTAGATGGGGATGCGAGTAGAATGTTTCATTCTTTATTTGCATGATACACATACTTCAAAAAAATAACCACCCACAACCAAGGAACAAATATTTATTTGAAAAAGACTTTGACTGTATAAAGCTCTACCTGGCATCTCTGGCCCTTCCAGAGACAGTTTTGGATTTGTCTCACTATATAAAATTAATATGCTTGGAAAACAAAGTCAGCATCTTTCTTGCACCAAAACGTGTTTGTGTTTTTTTTGAAACTGGAACAAAGGTAGAACTTAACTCTCTTTTTCTTTCTCAAATTACAGTATATGGATAGCCTTTTTTCTGCCATTCCTTCTGGGGCTCAGGGAAGAAACAGAGTAAGCAAGTAGCAAAGAAATCAGTGGCAAAAGCAGGAGTTGCAACCATAGAATTGCCTCTTTAACTTGCCCCATTGGGATGTGGGGAGGGGGGGGAAATGGTGTGAATGGGTAACAGAATAAATTGCTAACAAAGAATGATGGAGTGGGACCTGCAGCACCTGGCAAGCATGTTCCTGCCCAGTCATCTATCTTTTGCCATCAGACACTATGACTGTGACAGCCCTATCACTGCTTCATCCTTCTTCTTTGCCTGCCTGGAGCATGGATTTGTAGATATCTACATGGCTATGACAACAGCAGAAGCATTCAGGCCCAATTCCTGCCACTGGTCCCATCTCCCTCCATTCATTGGGGCCTTGACTGTAGAAAACTGGGAGCCTATCATTTCATCTGGGAGAGGGGAGCCAGGAAGATTTCCCCTTATAATAGGAGCACAGAATTTTGGGCAACAGGCCAGAATGCACAAAACATGTGCTAGAAACATGGGAGGCTGTACTGTAAGTATGTCTGTGTGTACATACACAAAGGAATTTGGTGAATGGAAGAGCAACAATAGCTCAGGGCAGAGTATTGACTGATGACATACAGAATGCAACCTACTAATAGTCAACTGGAAGGAACACTGGCTGATTTATGGTGATCTCTATGTCCCCCTTCAGCATTTCAAGGTCAGCAATCAATGGCCGTCTTCCCGATGATGTGGAGGGATTTGGTTGGGAAACAGAGCGGGAAGATGCTGTGTCAAAGAGCACCAAGTGGTTTCCATTATGTAGCTGTATCATTAGCCAAACTCCACTGTCCCTACTAAGCACATTGTCCTGGGTGGGGTTTTTTTTGCTAGCGGTATTCTCCTCTGGATAATTTCATTCTCCACTTTTATTTTATCGGCCATGATGCTCAGGAGAAGGGCTGCTTTCCCAACAACTGGGACTCCCCCTGGCATTTTAAGCAACAACTTTTCAACAGTTTCAAGGTAGGGCAACCTTGAGAGAGGCTTAGAAAGGGGATACAGCCATGAAAATACCAGCATGCTCTCAGTAGCAATTGCAGAGATCTCTACTTTGTAGAGAACTCCTCCACACAAAGCACAGTCATAGCCTATTATAGAGTGTGGGGGCTGGGTAGAACCTATGATGTAACAGGCATGGCATACTGTTTAAGCAAGAGCCAAGCGCCCACATTGCAACAAACAGAGCAGAGAATATTTTCACAAGCTGCAGCTCAAAATCTAGCTAAACACCACTCACCTCTGCCTGCAAGCCACTGGTTGCATAAGATAGGAAGCCCAGGTCCAGACTAGCTGAGGAATTCAAAGAGCCTTGGGAGTCACGCCAGGGGGATGGTCCCTCACCACCATTTCTCTCCTCTAGGACAGATAGTTAGCAAGGAGTTAGAACTTTGGAGAATACTTGGCCAATTATTAATCATTCCTGTTCTGTCACCTCCTTCAACTGTATCCCTACTTTCAGCTCTAGACTCACCTCCCCAGGGACGGTCCCTCCGGTCTCCTTTCCGAAAGGATCTCCGAGGACTCCTCCCAGCCAGGTTACCAGCTGCCTCCACTCCTAATGGTAGCGATTTCCCTGCCTTTAGTTTTGTTTTCTAAGAGAAAACCAGAGAGTATAAGAGCTCTAGATCTATTGGACTTGCTTAAGTAGCATTCCCAAATCCCTCCAAATCAGGGCTCTCCAACCTGGCAACTTTAAGACTTGTAGACTTCAACTCCCAGAATTCCTCAGCCAGCAAAGCTTTAAGACTTGTGGACTTCAATTCCCAGAATTCTTCAGCCAGCAAAGCTTTAAGATTTGTGGACTGCAATTCCCAGAATTCCTCAGCCAGCAAAGCTTTAAGA
>WNWU01000012.1:34365151-34412281 GCA_012654045.1 Ptyas mucosa
TAAGACTTGTGGACTGCAATTCCCAGAATTCCTCAGCCAGCAAAGCTGGCTGAGGAATTCTGAAAGTTGAAGTCCACAAGTCTTAGTTGCCAGGGTTGGAGACCCCTGCTCCAAATCACACTATTTTCTAGGCTGGAAGTAAAGGCTTCCTACCTTGCTATGTTCGGTAGGTGGGCTGCCAGTCTGAGAACTGGATCTCAGTTCTGGCAAGGGCTGCCCTTGGTTTTCTGCCTTTGCACATGCTTGGTACAATGCAGACTTGACAAAACGTGCATAACTGTCAAATTTCATCAGGTTGAAAATCTGTAAGAAGCAAAGTTGAGTATCATTAGTGTCTCTAAAGCTTGGCACTTAGGTGGCTTCATCCAACAGGAATCACAACATTCTGAATCAGAAATGTGCTTAATTATTAATTGGGGAGCAAATTCAAATCTGCCATACTTCTCATAGCATAATTTATTCTCATAATTTATTTCTATTCCGCCTTTATTATTTTTTACAAACATGTATTTTATATTGGCATATCAGCTAGTGGACATGGACTGTTCTCACCTGAAGTTGCTGGACATGAAACATTTCAGGAGTGGGAGTGGACAACATCTCCTCACCAATCCACGCCTGTCTGTCAATGTTCACTGGGTTTACTGAATGACTTGACAGAAACTCATCATAGATCTTCCTAGCTTCCTGAGCCAGCTATAAAGAAAGTACACGGAGTGAGAAACACAATATCACAATAGTGAAGAACAGAAATATCCAGACCAGCTGCAGCAATCAACATGGCTTGTATTTTCTCCCTAAGTACATAATATAGGGAGAGAACCATCTGGGCGCTCTATTCATCTCATAGGTTAGTGTGCTTTCAATGGTTCTCAGCAAAAAATAAAGAAATATGAATGCTATTTGTTTGGGTGAAAAATTCAACAAGAGCTCCTTCCTTTCTTCCCTCCATCCATCTCCCCCATGCTTTAGAGCAAAAAAGGCAAGATTTGTGCCCATATGGATATGTCAATAAATTTGAAAAGCGGGGGTATAATAATGTATCTAAATCCAAGACCAGTTAAGTAGGATTTCCAATAATAAAAGGAAGAAAATTAATACTCTGCACTGCATCCCCCCAATGATAAGGAAAAGGGGGAAATGTAGCTAAAACCAACAGGGTTCAATAGTGAATATATCGTACAGAATTTGGTTTTTTTCTTGGTAAAGAATATGACTTCCCTAAATAACATATTAAATAATCATCACTCTCCTCTTGTCTTCCTCCTTCTTGTTATGCTTGCTCTTGCTATTTATATAAAATTCTGTTCTATGCAGTTTGAGGCTGTGGGGCATTGTATTATTCCTTGACACATTGCTGTCTGTTGTGAAATTAGGGAATTATAAATCATACACAGAATTTAGTTTTATGAGGTTCACAGTCTTCATTTTATAAATTATATTCCAAACCTCATAATAAGATAAAAGTTGAATATTCTGTAGAATTCAAATTAGGATCCAACGTATCTCATACATATGAATTACATATATTTTCTTAGCACAAAATAAGTCCACATAATGCGAAATTTGGTCTTCTAGAAGAAGAATTCTTACCTTTTGGGTGCTACTAGCTGGTATCTGCTGAAATTGTTCACAGGCTTGCCAGAAATATACATTCTCAGCACTAAATTCCTTTTTCAGGAACTCCTGGAAAGAAAAGGATAATAATTCCCTATCTATTGCAACATTATCAAAATCCAGAATTCTAGAACAGCCAAGGGGGAAATCAAAGGATTCAGGCAACATTAAGCGAAGCCAAATTATTATCTTTGCCCGAAGTGCAAGATCACCATATAAGTTGTATTGGGTAGCAAATAGCCACCAGTAAGCAGCTCTACTCTCTAGCAAACCAGTAGAGAAGAAAGGATTCAAGGTTAAAAGGACTAGAGAGGAGAGATATGGCCGCACAATTTCAGACTGGTATAAAGCATATAGCTCTAAACAGCTCCAAATACACGCAATCTTAAAAGGCGGGGGAGATAAATAATAGTAAAAATAGAAGAATGTGCAGTGAAAAATCAAAGGAAACAGAAAGGTGATATGGAACTCACAGTGAAGTATGCAACACCAAGCTGATCCTGTAGCAGTGTCTCAAAGGACTCAGCCCAGCGGGCCACGGATTGCCCCAGGGAGGGAGTGACACTCTGAGTGCACGGCAGACTGTTCACACTGTTATTACTACCCCGGCTGCCAGAGCTGTTTAACTCTGTGAAGCAGAGAAAAGTTTCAAGTTTTTCAGAGGCCTCATATCTGGAAAGGTGGTATGAATCTGGAGTACTGAAGTATCAGGGTAAACCAAAACATTTTTCTATCTGAAATGACCAACAGGATGTCATCAGCTCACTTCATGTACAAAATCTATTCTTAATTCAATATTGGTTATGGGACAGTGACCCTGAGATCTTTGTAAACGAGCGGTTTCTCTTGCTGGAGTTTCTGTAGACAGCTACTGTAGGCTGATAGTTAATTCCCATTGTTGGAAATCAGAGATTTTAAGCAGAATCTCCGAGAGGCAAGATGCCTTGTTTCCCATCTACCAGGGAGCTGCTCAAAATCACCAGTTCCTCATGCTAACAGCAGCAAGGAATTAGCATCTTGAAGGAACCACGGGGACAAAGGGAAAAAAAATGATAAGGTACTCCATTTCTCCCAAAAACTGTTGCTGATAACTGATTTTCTACAGGTAAACCCGTGGTTTTGAACAGAACATTAGAGAGAAGGAAAACCTTATTCCTGTCCCTCCTGATGACATTGTGCAAAGGTCTGGTTTATTCCTATCACTGGTGGTTTGTTCATTCTCATCAGCTCATTAGTGAAGAACAAATTTCTAGCTTGATAGCTTCCTATTACTAATGGCAGTATAAAACCAGAGGTCAGTCTATTCCCCAGTCAAGCATCCTATGACAGTTTGGTCAAACATTTGTTTTAGCATCTAATCAGTGGTGGTATTTAGCTGGTTCTATCCAGTTCGGGCGAACCGGTAGCAGTGGCTGCAGGAGACTCCGCCCACCCACTTGGACATCATTATGTCCCGTTTTTGATGCTCTGCACATGTGTGGAGGGTGGCGCATATAAGTGAACCAGTAGCGAAGGTAAGTGAATACCACCCCTGCATCTAATCACCTGAAAGTTGTTTTTATTTTTTATTTTTTTAAATTTTATAAACAAACAAACATACAATACATAATCAATCGTTCAGTGCTTCATCTGAATACATCTTCTGTGACTTCTTCTTGTTCTCCAATGTTAATCATTCCATAATATCATCATTTCATTTATTATAACATTTCTCCCACATTTCTTACTTTACTATTAATACATTTATCTTCTCTCTCCTCTTTCTTCTTCCCATGTTTCATTACAACATTACCCTATATATATTTCTTCTCTAACCAATGGTAAAATTGTCTCCATATCTTAAAATATTCAGATTCCTCTCTTTCTTTGATTGTCAAAGTTGATCTATTCATTTCTGCACAATCCAATATTTTCTTAATTACTTCACCCTCTGTAGGATTTTCTCTTTCCATCTTTGCGCAGATACTATCCTCGCTGTAGTTATTATGTGAATAATCAAATATATATTTTCTTTACTAAATTTCTCTGGTAGGATACCCAATAGGAACAGTTCAGATTTTAAATCTATATGTTGCTGTATCATTTCTTCCAACCATGTTTTAACTTTAATCCAATAGTTTTTTGCTTCTGGACATGTCCACCACATATGATACTACGATCCTGGTATGTGATGACATTTCCAGCATTTAGCTGATTTATCTTTAAACATTTTTGCCAGTTTTTCAGGTGCCATCTGTAAAATATTTTATATTGATTTTCTTTATATGCTGTGGACATTGTTAATTTGTAATTCTTTTCCCATAATTGTTGCCATTTAGCTACCTCAATTGAATATCCAAATTTTTTTGCCCAAACTATCATTGTTTCTTTTACTTGTTCTTCTTCTAAATCAATACTAAATAATTGTATATTTTTAATTTATTTTATTTTATAAATTAATATTTTATATTATTTTATCATCTGTTCCTGTGAGTATCCTATCCAATTCTATCATTTCTAAATAAAAACCAGAAAGTTGTTTTATGTAGTTCAAAGGGCCAACATTCAACTATGAAGTAAAGGTAATTCCCTGTTACTGTGTTTATCAACCTCCATATCAAACATATCTCCAAATAGCCAGCAAAATCTTGTGGCCATTATTACACACTCTCTCCAAAAGTCTAATAGCATTACCCAGTCACATGTCCCACCTACCTCCATCGGATACCGCCAGGCCCTGCAAAAGAAGGATGAGAGCAGTCAGAGTACTTTATCAGAGAGAGATTATCTCAAAAGATGCATCATCTTTCTCTTCATTGTCATTATGATATTTACACCCAGACTTTCTGCTTGTATAAGCATACCAACAAAACAAGACACATTTAAATTACAATAAAACAAGATAGTTAAAATGACACTCAAAATCAAGACAATTAAAATCAGTTAAAAGCCTGATGAAATAAAGTGTTTTGGTTATTTCCCAAAATACTGAACCAGCGGAAGCCAAATTCTCCTCCCTCAGAGACAATTTTCAAAGGAGAAGACCAGGGGTGAAATGCTCCCGGTTCAGACCAGATCGCCCAATCCGGTAGCGATGATGGCGGGTGGTTCGAAGAACCGGTAGCAAAAATCCCTGTGCGCCCCCCCCCCCCCCGCCCAGCTGAGCCGCACGATCATCAGAGGCTGTTTTTTTTTACTTTTTCTACAACCTCTTCGGCCGAAAAAATGCTTTTAAAAGTTAAAAAAAGTCTCTGATGATTGTGTGGCTCAGCTGGGATCGTCAGAGGCTTTTCAAAGCATTTTTTTCTGCAACCTCTTCAGCCGAAGAGATTGTAGGGAAAAAAAATGCCTTTAAAAGCCTCTGATGATCCCAGCTGACTTGCCTGATCGTCAGAGGCTTCTAAAAATATTTTTTTCTGCAACTTCTTAATGCCTTTAAAAGGCATTTTAAAATGCCTTTAAAAGTAAAAAAAAAAAAAGTTGGTCATGCCCACCCAGTCACATTATCCCCCCCAAGCCACGCCCACAGAACCGGTAGTAGCAAATTTTAGATTTCACCCCTGGAGAAGACCCTTTTCTGCCTACCAGATAGTCAAACTTCCCACAGAAAGGATACTTCAAAAAGACCATTCCTGCTGATTTAAGTCATCAGACAGGATCATAGCAAGAAATGTGGCCCCTCACTAAATCAGATCCCAAGTTATCTAAGAACAAAAGTAAACATCTTAAACTGTGCCCAGAAGGTCATTGGCACCTGCTGCAGAACCATCAATGTAAGCATCACGTCACCATCATATCCTGCTCTTCTTATTTTATTAATTTATTATTTATTTTGTTTATGTGGCTGGCTGTTTGCCAAGTAGGTAATGTAAAAAACCAGAAAACGAGGGGGGAAAATAATACATGCAAACGCCTATAGTGCTGGGGTCAATATCAATCTCACACATATTAGCATATTCTGCTGGCTCTCACAGTATCCTGGACCAATTCCTAAAGGAACTGAATTAACAGTCTGGGTGCCAGTATCAGATAATCTTACATATTAGTTAGCTAGATACCGATGCAAATATAGGATGACCATCTGTTCTCTCAAAGAACAGTCTGACTATGCCTCATTCCATTTCTTAGGTACATGTTTCTAATATGGAAATCTATGGTTTGGAAAGTCTCCTACAAGCAGCATTTTTTTCCCTTTTATATTAGAATTTTCATTTGAAAGAGAATCCATGAGAATTTGACAGCCTATGGCCAGAATTACAGTTCCACAGCTTAATACAAGGATTTAAAAAACCCTGTGTGTCGACGGCTGTACTATATTTCTTCGAGAACAAACTATACGTGTATGAGTGAAGGGGGGCAGTGCTACATTTTTCTTTATGTATTCCTTCCAAAAATGTTCTGCTTTCTTCCCAGCATGCAACTACCGAAAGAACATATCAGTTTTGCAAAGGGTGAAGCAATAGGTTGCACATTACAACCAGGGGTGAAATCCAGCAGGTTCTGACAGGTTCTGGAGAACCGGTAGCAGAAATTTTGAGGAGTTCGGAGAACTGGTAGCAGAAATTTTAGTTCAGAGAACCGGCAAATAGCATCTCTGGCTGACCCCAGAGTGGGGTGGGAATGGAGATTTTGCAATATCCTTCTCCCAGGAGTGGGAAGGGAATGGGGATTTTGCAATATCCTTCCCCCAGGAGTGGGGTGGGAGTGGAGATTTTGCAGTATCCTTCCCCTGCCACGCCCACCAAGCCACACCATGCCCACCAAGCCCACCAAGCCACGCCCACAGAACAGGTAGTTAAAAAAAATTAGATTTCACTACTGATTACAACCTATTTAAAGAAATAGCTTTTTTCCCAGTTGCATATATTTCATGGAAGAAAGATGATAGCTGAAGGAAAATATCATGAAGAGCTGCCAAAGCTATAAAGACTGGGGTTTGCGGGAGGTGGGGGTGGCATTTGGAAGATACCATAGCACTGGGAGAGTTCCTTGTCCCTAATTAAAATTAAAATATAAAAATTAATTAAACCGAGGAAGAAAAAACGGTTTTAACAATTGAGATGATACTAAAAAGCAAAAAATTAGTTTCCTTTATTTCCTCTCATCTTGAAAAATTGCCACAGAAAGTTTTCTTTGATGGGAAATTGATAGATCGTAGTTTGATTTTTACATATCTATTAGAAAGTTCGTTTTATTTCTGATGATGAGTAAGCATCGTCCCTATAATTTGCCTCATTATAAATTAAATTTTACAAAATTATTTCTAATTATTTCTTAATTGGTTTACGGTATTTCTTTACTTTTACCAGGATTACTGAAAGTTTCTTTTCTGTTGTTTTTGTTGTGCTTATTTCCTTACAAGAGAAATTTTTCAAATATCCTCCATCAGTCATTCCTTTGGAATTAGTCCTTTGGTTGTTTTTAAAATATCCATTTCAGAGATGAATACATCACTTGTTTTGTTGACAATTTTTTCCTTTACATTCTGAAGGTACAAGAGAATCATAAATGCTTGATTAGTTAAGGAAATATAAGAAGGTAGAAGATGACCACCTCATGCTGGAATTCCTGATTTTAACAAAACTAAAACTGGGTATAGTCAAATGTGTATCATCGACGTTTTTTAAAAGGGATTTTAATAGCATCCCATGGCCAGAGAACTTAATAGGAAAAGGAGCTAAAATAGTAGAACTGAAGACAGTAGAAAAAGCTAAAGCCAAAGGAAAAAAGAAAAAGAAAAAGGAGAGGAGAGGAGAGGAGACCAATCAGGGAAAAAAATTATGAATATGTAGCTCTGAATAGTAGCGCTTATGTCAGGGACGCCACATAACTTGAATTTAGAAAGGATACCAAGGGTTCCTTTGGCGAAGTTCAGAATAAAAGAATTGGCATGCCAGCCACTGTGAGGTTATTCTGGTTTTTTCTACAAAAATGTTTGAGGTCAAGTAGAGAGGGAATGGGGTCTCTTTTACCGGATGCATTCAGATAAAACTAGATGACTTTAATTTTAAATGTATTTCTGCTGTGGTCAGGATTTGGAATATCCGCTCTCAACATTGATATTACATCAATTTAGGATGTAATATCTTTTCTTTTTTCATCACTTAAACTTTTAATTAACATAATCAGTTGCATGTTTAATATATTTCCATCGATTATCATTTCTAATCATCACAGAGCATATCCTTTTATTATCATTTCCAGCAGGGATCCCAAACTTCCGTGTGCCTTATGTGACCTTCCAATCACTTTTTGTGCCCAGTGACAATCTTTTATTTGTAGACACTGATAAGGCTGCCAAGCAAGACTAAGGTGCTGTGAAGATCCCCAGGCTGGGCCACAAGAAAAGCCACTCCAGGCATAGGAGCATGGCAGTGGCACATGTCTCCCAGCTGGCCCATGCAGTTGGCATTTCTTACACCATCCTCAGGGAAACTCCACCTGCTCTCATGCTCCATGAAAGAGGCTACATTTAAGGTGGCAGTGAAGACTCTGGGCAGGAGGGGTAGGGTGGGGGGCTTGATCAGAAGAGAAGGGCTGGGAAGGTATGGTTGCCCAAGGGAGAGAAGGAAGAGGCAGCTGGTTGTCTCTGACTGTCCTGCCATTAGGGTATTTTTGCCAGGCAAGGACAGCGAACAAAGAAGCAAGATCCCTCTGCTTGTGCAAAGGAAGAACAAAGAGCTCTGCCAGACAAGAAAAGGCAAGCTGAAAAAGACGGAGGCAGGGGGGAAAAAGAGCAGGATTGTGGCAGCTCCAGGATGGCTTTCTTAGACTGTATAATCTGATCTTGAACAACAGATTATATGACAGCTGAATATTAAAACCAAACAAAGGCATTCTCATTAATGAAAAATAACTACTAGTTAAGAGATAAAAGGAAATGGTGCTATTTGGTACAGCTATTTCTCATGCAGATTTGTTTTATGGTAAAGTTGTTTTTAATTTAATATATTTATTTTTAATGGCATACGTGATACTACATCTTCGATTTTTGACTCACTAGAAATGTTAGCATCAGTGTATGAAAAGGCTTCCGTGTTGGTCAGATGAAGTAATTCTCGTGTGGCACTTCTGACGATTGGAATTTACGACTCCTGCTTTAAGGTGAACTGTCTCATTTGCTATGCTTTAATCATTCTGGGTATAACATATTATTTTATTTTTGTATTATACAATAACATTTAACTGCTATTTCAATAGATTTTTCTTTATTTTGTTTTTGAGTAATCCTCTTTTACTGGTCACCGTCTATGTATTCACACGGACAAACAGAAATAGAAGGAACACAGAATCATATTATGCAGAGGATTACCCAAAACCTAGACTAGAGACATAGGTCCCCCACCCCTGACCCATTCTGGTTTGTTACTAGTGCTGCTGACAGAATTTGCACAAGTTATCACGACTCCTAATAGTCAGATTTCTGTTGAGACATTTCTTGTCACATTAATCATTCTAAAAATGAGTAATGAAAGTTGCATAGATGGGACAAGACTGGTATCTAGATTGCAAAGGTTTGAATTACCACTAGATAATTGTAAAGAAATGCAGAAAATACTAACTCCTTGTCAAGATCGATAGATCTTCTGGATTTCTGCAGCCCAAATAGGCTGCAGTAGATAGGCCTAGTGTGATTACCCCTGTCAATTCCAAAGAATCCAAACTAGAACATAAACAGTTATATTTCCCTTGAAGTCCAAAGCTGCCCTAGCCAAAACTGGTCTGAATGTGTCTGAACACTAAATAATCATGAACAAACTATATGACAGAACTTCTTATTTCGACCTCAGTCCGCTAAATCTGTGCACGAGCTGTGCCAGAGGGATTTCTGTAAAGATAACCCAGTGAAGACATTATTGTTCATGCTTCTTCCTATTTAGCAAAGCCAGAGGCAATACCATACCATTTTCCAAATAGGAACCTGATTTCATGAGATTAATTTAGAGTAATTTCCTTCTAAAAAGGAAGGATCGTTGCACAAGGTTCCTGGACAAGTCAACATAACCTGGAACAGCTTTTGCTGACAGCGAGAGGCTCCTGCATTCCATGAGGTCGATCCATCTAATCATTTCATTACATTCATTCCTTTTCTGTTTGTGGCTGCCAGTCATGCTCAGTTGTGCAACCTGATAACAGACTCATGCCTGCCCGTTCTGTTTCCACAGCAGATTATGCAGTATAACCTGGCGAGTTTGAAAGGCACCGTGATTTCGCAGCAACTCCTCAACGTGCAAAAACATGCCCCAGCTAGAGCAAAGCAACAGCTGCTGAGTTTTTACTTTGAAAGAGCCCTTCCTCTCTCAGATAGTTTACAAAGAAGAGGGCAAAATCACAAGGCAGCAGACACACAAGAACATCCCACCCTTCCTACCGCTGCAGTAGTAGAGCCGATCTAAATCCCTGTCTCACCAATCTACCTACGGCTTAGGGAGGCATGAAAACCAGGGAAGGTCACTAGAAGCTTAGCTTATGCTTCCCCCTGAAGGAAAGAGCCCCCAAATGCCAGGATCAGATTTTAGGAAGGAGCCCTTTTCATCAGGAAGACCAGACACTCCTTTGCAGCTGCTGGCCTTGCCTTCCCCCAGTAGCAGCTGAAGTACGTTCACTCACCATTCGGCCATTTTGGACACCCAGATGTTTGGGTTTTCCCAGCATGCCTCTCCTGCAGTTGTCACAGGTAGACTTTAAAACCCAGGACCATCAGGCTGGGAGCAGCCCCTCCCTGAGGCTGCAGCCGGCCTTCAGAGCATCCCCGGCTGGGAGAGAAAGAAGGAGTGGAGCTGCTTGCCACGCTCACAGTGCAGCATTCACTACCTCTTTTCTCTACCACAGGAAGTGTCACCATGGAAACCAAAACCACAGCTCAAAATGGGGTTTGGAAGGGAGAGACTCCTTCCTTATGAGCACAGCCCCACTGACACCTCCAGCCCAAAGTGTTGAAAATAGTCCAAGGCTGCAGCCAAGGGCTCCTTAAAGGATCCCACGCCCTGATAAGGGACCGGGAGCATCTGTGGCTGGAGCCAAGAATTTTTCTAGCACCCCGAGACACAGCCCTCAGGGGATGCAACGGATAAAGGCAAGCTCCAGCAGATACATCGAAGGCAGCAGACAAGCACAAAGGCAACTGGCTGACAGGCACTGTGGCACTCTCCAAAGTCAACACACTGCCATCCACCTAAAGATGACTGTTTCCTAGCATTCTTCAACAGCTGCAGCTATTATGCATAGGACAGAATAACAGAATTGGAAGGGACCTTGGAGGTCTTCTAGTCCAACCCCCTGCTCAAGCAGGAGACCCTATACCCCTGATGGCGAACCTATGGCACGCCCTCTCGCCCCAGTTCAGCTCCACTGCGCATGTGCACAAACCTCCCACCGGCCAGCTGGTCTTTGGGTGTCTGCTGCGCATGCGCGAGGCAAGGGCGCATGCGAGGGGTGGATGCGCAGTGGGACGTAAGCAGGAGGGCCCTGTGCGCATGTGTGGGGGGGGTGCATGCGTGGAGCTGTGTGCATATGAGTGGGGCGGGGTGCGTGCAGGGGGGTCACGCATACATGCACAGGGGCGGGGCGCATGCAGGGGGCCACATGCGCATTGCATTTTGGGGGTTCGGGCATGTGCGCATTCACACATGCACACTTTGGGCACCCAGTTCGGAATAGGTTAGCCATCATTGCCCTATACCATTCCACACTCTTCTTAAAATCCTGCAGTGATGAACACCCACAACTTCTGGAAGCAAGCCATTTCACTCGTTAATTGTACTCACTGTTAGGAAAATTCTCCTTAGTTCTAGGTTGCTTTTCTCCTGGATTAGTTTTCCTCAGCCATTGTTTCTTGTCTTGCCTTCTGGTGCTTTGAAAAATAGGTTGACCCCCGTCTTCTTTGTGGCAGCCGTGCAAATAGTGGAATACTGCTATCACGTCAAGAGCAGGGACAACCCTAATAGAAGAAAATTAAAGCTCTTGGTAGAACCCCTAGTCTACCTTATGAAAAAAAAGGAATGACTGACTTTTGTTGTCATGACAGGTTCTATGTATTTCATTTTTATTTTTCTCTTCCACTAAAAAGTTCAGGGTGGCTTAAGTATTATCATTTACCTTTATAACAACCTGGTAAGTTAATTAGACTCAAGAAAAAAAAGAGAGCGAGCCAGCTTGGTCTAGTGGTTAAAACAACAGGCTAGAAACTGGAAAATTGTGAGATCAAGTCCCACCTTAACCGTGAAAGTCAGCTGGGTGACTTTGGGTCAGTAACTCTCTCTCTCAGCCTAAGCCACCTCACAGGGTTGTTGTTGTGGGAAAAATAGGAGAAGGAAGGTATGTTGGATATTTTGCTACATTGAGTTATTTGTAAAAATAAAAAAGCCAGGATACAAATAAATAAACAAAAAGTGACTCACGTTTATCACAGAATAACTTTGGCACCAAAATCCCCAAAGTCCTAGTCCAATGCTCTAATCACATGCCATAGTGGGTCTCTCTGGGAAAGATGTCAATCTTCAAACCAGTTTTGAAACCAGACACAATTTTACCTGTCTTTTCCTGATTTTCCCTGCCTAAAATGAACAGTTCTAATTAAAGTTAACATAAGGAAAACAAGCTTTGCCTATTTTTACTTGTGGTAGTATTTGTATATACTTCATATAAATGTTTCCCAGCTTTTATGGACATTGATAATCCAATGCAGGATTGTAAAATGAATGAGAATATCAGAATATACTGCTGACTCTTCAGGTGCAGCAACATTTCACCTATTTGGGATAATTAAAAAAATGTGTCCCTAAAAAGTTACAATCACATCTAAATGATGACACACATGCCATGACATTGTTGTACAAATAGTATAATTATGAGACATAACACTTAGTGCAAGTACATACAGTTTTTGTGCAATGGAGTCATTTCATATATCATCATGTGTCTCTTTGCTCCTCTGTGCAGATACCCAAGCAAATTATACTGCAGGTCATAATGTATTGCAGAACATACAAAGGAAATATTGTAAGCAATTCTAGATGGACTGCAGTGTATGAAAAGAAAAACATAGCTTACAATGGTTGGATTTCTAAATGATACTGATTGCAAGTGATTGCTGTTTAAATACAGAACAGAATCCACTAATGTTCTATTAGTTTCCTATGGCCATTTGTAAGAGATACTGTCTAATAGGAAACAAGAAGCTTCTGTTTATGTATCTACCATCAGAGATGGGTTTCACCTACCCTCACTCTGTCAAGAACCTTGGAGTACTCATATCTAATGACCTAAGTGCCAAAGCCCACTGTAACAACATTGCCAAAAAGGCATTAAGAGTTGTAAACGTAATCTTGCATAGCTTCTTCTCCGATAATATCACACTCCTAACCAGAGCATACAAAACATTTGCTAGACCAATTCTCGAATACAGCTCATTGGTCTGCAACCCACACTGCATATCGGACATTAATACAATTGAACGTGTCCAGTAATATTTCACAAGAAGAGTCCCCCACTCCTCTGCTCACAACAAAATACCTTATGCCACCAGACTTGAAATTCTGGGCTTAGAAAACTTAGAACTATGTCGCCTTCGGTATGACCTAAGCGTAGCTCATAAAATTATCTGCTACAATGTCCTACCTGTCAATGACTACTTCAGCTTCAACCATAATACACAAGCACACAATAGATACAAATGTAAGATAAACCGCACCAAACTCAATTGCAGAAAATATGACTTTAGCAATAGAGTGGTCAATGCCTGGAATGCACTACTTGACTCTGTGGTTTCATCCCACAAATTTTAACCTGTTTACTGTTGACCTCACCCCATTCCTAAGAGGTCTGTAAGGGGCGTGCATAAGAGCACCAGTGTGCCTATCGTCCCTATCCTAATGTTTCTTCTATTTGTATCTATTTTACGTATCCAATCCATGCTTATACTTATTACCAAATACATTCTTGACAAAATAATAATAATAATAATAATAATAATAATAATAATAATAATAATAATATCATCATCATCACTGGACAGAGCAGGCAGTATATGAAAGACTGATCCATTTTAACAGCAGGTCCTTTCACAACTTTGAGGTAGCTGGAGCCTAAGGCAGGGGTGAAATCCAGCAGGTTCTGACAGGTTCTGGAGAACCAGTAGCGGAAATTTTAAGTTGTTCTGAGAACTGGCAAATACCACCTCTGGCTGGTCCCAGAGCGGGGTGGGAATGGAGATTTTGCAGTATGCTTCCCCTGCCACACCCACCAAGTTATCCCACCCCCACCAAGCGGTGCCCACAGAACCGGTAGTAAAAAAAAATTGGATTTCACCACTGGCCTAAGGTATCTATATACCCTCTGTATCTATATGGTTCATGCTCTTAGCCTATTCATTTCTCTCTATTCTTGTGACATCTGCTGCTAACAGAATCCACTTGACCTCCAAGTGGGTACACTAAATCATTCCCAAACAATCAGAGAAAGAAACAGCAGCAGAAATTAATTCACTAACACATTTGTCTGAATTTTTAAAGTTTTGGACAATGATTGTGGGTGGTTCTCTCTCACTTGGCTAGGTTTTGTATCTATATATAGTCCTTCAGCAAGCACTTAGTATTCAGGCTTGATATTCCAGAAAATGTTTAGATTATGTACTGAATTCATTTTTAGAACTGAAGCAATCAGGGGACTTTTTTCAGTTTCCCATGTTTTAGTTGCTTTATATTTTTGGTACTATTAGCTTGGTTTGCACAGAATATCAGATCCTATATGTATGTTTTCCTGCGTGTCTGTGACCTTCTCAATACATTTCACAGTATGCCAGTTAAAGTCTGAGCAAATGAATGAAAATTTGTGGAGTGACTGTTATGCACAGTGAATCACCTGTGATGTAATGCAAGGCCTGCAATTTCCAGTGGGCTACTATATATTTATTCACCTTTTGCATGGAAAATGGCCTTTGTTGTGAAGATTTAACAATGATTACCTATGAGTTACAGATTTACTTAGAATAATTGCCATTAGTCAATGTTGGAAGAAATGTCCATCAGGGCTCAGTTCCAAGTGGGGAGAAAGACACTGGAAACATGGAGGCTGCTTGGAAGGATGGTTTAATGGTGAAGCAGAACCACCAAGCATATGTGATTCTGGGTAAAAGAACACATGGAGGAGAGAGGAAGAGATATTTATACCCTCTCTTGGGCCCTGCCTTAGAGCTTCCTGTTCCTGTGTAAGGGCAGGTATCCCATTGGTTGCTGTAGGGATCATGTGCAAATCCTAGGAGTTTGTCTGAGATAAGTCTGGTTGAACTGTGGGCTGATGTAATGTCCCTAGGTGATTTTGCAATGCAGTAAACCCTGCTGTTAGATGGGTAGAGGGCTAATCCTATCATGTCCTGAGGGCCATGTCTTAATCCCATCACCCTAGAGCTAAAGTGGGGGGCAGAGAGCTACTTTGTCTTTAAAAACATGTTTCTCCTTTTCTCATCCATGGAAATACAATATTCTGCCTTTTTAATATTTGCTAGAATATTTCTTTCTTCTAAGGGGGGTGGGTGTTAACTTTCTTCAACCTCCCCCCCCCCTTTTTCCAAAATATGTGGGTAGCACCCATATTTTATTGGCAAAACATTAAAAATTGATCAGATCAGGGAGACCTGACAGGTGCTTTTATTTTGTCTGATGCAAAGGGGAAGGCATTGATAGAGGCAGCAGAAAAGGATTCCTTCAGTGGCTCCCAAAAGGAGAGCTTTCAACTCATGAAGGTCTAGCAACCACAGCAAAAGTTCTGGGAAGAAATTTACAGTATTCAATTTTCTATGCCAATTATTTTCAGATGTTAGATATCACTTTCTGTGAGCTTACAGTCAGGTTTTAACCAAGCAACAAGTCCTAAAATTCTTCACAGCCATGGTTTTCCTTTAAATAACTACAGGCTACCCATTTCCAAGGGTTGTTTCTTGAACCTGCCCTAGCTCTTACTTTTATGAGGCCAAATTGAGGTTAGCTATTGTACAATCCAGGTTATTTAGTATTTTTAAAATTACACACAATGAGCCCTGGGAGTCTTTCTCATGAGACCATCAGTGCAACATATCCTGTTTTTAGTGGGCAGCTGGGCAGCATCCTTTGTGAGTCACAATCAGGGTTTGGGGTTTGGAGATCTCTTTTCTACTATCTCTTCAAGTGAGGAAATTGCCTGAGGGGAATGCCCCTCCCCCATGGAATTAGCAGGGAGATATGACTGCTTGGGCCTTAGTGCCACAGAGCAAAAAATCAACCTAGAAGGAGCTTTGTGTGGAGATAGGTGAAGGGGATAGCCTCAGTCTGATTCTGAATGGGGTGTCTCTCTGTGTGTGCGTGTGTATGCAGCTACTTTCACAATACGGGCAATACAAACATGCTGGACAAATTTCCCTCCCACCAGACAGAAGTTCAAGGTGTTCAGAACTTGCCAACCACTCCCAAATGCAATCCCTCCAAGAATCCATTTAACTGATTACAACATAAATGAGACAAGAAAGAAAACCTTACAATGAATTTCCACCCTCCCCCATAGTCTTTCCAGCTGTCTTCTGGGGATTGAAAAGAGTCTTTTAGTCTTTACTGGTCCATCTCAGGGTCCTTTCTTTCAAGTTTGTTAGGTTTGGCTTCGTGATAAGGCTTGGGAAGGTCTGCTCCACTCTGGTTGCTGTGATGACTCTTTTGGTGACTAGATCCAAACCCAATTCTCTGGTTCAAATGAATGGAAGGTCTCCTCTGGAATCAGCATCTGTTTCCACATGTTGCAGAGTCATCTGTGCAGGGCTGAAAGACATGAGAACAAGACCCATTCCCCCCTTTGCTGGGGATCTACCCAGGAAAGGCATAGTAGGAGGATTAGAGATGAGGAGGTAGAGTGGGGGTGGGTAGATAGCTTGCAGGCAGGGTTTGAGGAGGAAAAAACCACATCAGTACTGCAATTAGTAAACAGATAAATCAGTTTCAACAAAATGGGGACATAACAGATGAGAAAGAAAAAAACTGGATTCACATGCTTCAGGAAAAGGATGGACAAATGAAATCATTTAAACAAACAGTAAATGCAAGAATGACATTTTTCTTGTAAATGAACTTAAAACATTCCTTCATAACCTTGGGCTGTTCTTAACGGTGCAGAGGAAAGGAAAAATGAACTCAGTTTTCTTCACCCTGTTTTATGGGCCAGACAAAACGGGGTGAAAGCAAGCTTTTAACTCTTTCTAGCAATTTAAAATGTCTGTCTTTTGGATTGGAGACATTTTACAGTTACAATTACCTTGAGAGCACCCAGAGACTTTGACATACATACACACACAAAAGCAAGAAGAAAAAGAGAGGAAAACAGAACTCTCAGGTTTACACACACACACACACACACACACACACACACTGGTCATTCCCACCATAAATCTCAGTTAAATTAGGGAAGGCACAAATCTTAACAAACATATCATGTGGTTGCATGGAAGACAAAGAAGAGAGACAAACAAACAAACTCCCCATTCCTATTTATATGTTTCCTTTTTCTTTTAAGTACCTTTGTTTAGCCAAATTGGTTTTCCAGCTTCATCCCTGAGCAAAGCCCACTTCTTTACACAACCTTTTTCCTTTTTCATGCCCACCTGGACAGGCAACTGCCTCTTTTCACCCCAGGCGTCAAGCAAGTCTTCCACAGGGGAGCCTATCCTGACCCTCGAACTAGAGCATCCCATGTTTCCCTTTCCAATGTAGGGATTCAATTGGGCCTTGCCGGGTCCCGATGAATGGAGCCTCCTAAACGAGACTCCATCCCACCCCACCCCACCCCCCGCCAGCAGTTTTCAGACCAAAAACGGTCCAGGAGGACTCTGGTTCCCTATAAGAGTAAGGGCCCCTCGTTTGTAGGGAAACACCAGCTGTCAATTTGCAGACTGAAAAGGGATCCAGGAGGACTCCACTGCTCCCTGCAGTGAGAAAGGGCATGTCCTTCCCTGGCCATTTTCCTTTTCCCATCTCAGTTTTTGGACTCACTAAAATCTGGGGGGACCACTGCTTGCTTCCCAGAGGTAAGGAAACCCCCCCCTTTTTTTAGGGCTTTGCTCAGTGACTTCTTAGCTAGTTGCCCAAGTTTAACTCTCTCATTCATTTTTCCATTCCATTTTCACACACTCTCTCCCTTTCCCTAACAGAAGGTCCTGTGTTCTGGCCTGACCTCCTATACTTTCCAGTTGGTAGACCAGAGCCTTTCTGTGGCTGGGAAAGGCACAGAGATAGCAAGATCCAGCTGTGATTGAGAGAAGGGTCCTCTCACTCACACATACACACAAACAACAAGCATACACACATTTCCTTTACTTTTCTGGGCTTTAAAAGTTAAAAAAAAATAGAGATACTCACCTTCTTTCCAAGCAGCCTTTGAGCTCAACACTCAAAACCCCTTAAAACCTTTGTTCCAAATGTCCAAGGTCCAGGAAAACTCACCCACAGACTCAATGGGTCTGCTGCAGACAAGGGAGGCTTACCTGGGCCAGGTCCATTGGTTAGGTTAGCTTGGAGTCCCATCTTTGGGTGCCAAATTGTTGGAAGAAATGCAGTGGTGAGTTGCTCCCAGTTCACACCGATTCTATAGAACCGGTAGTAAAACCAGCGGGAGGCTCCACCCACCGACTCTGACTTCATCAAAACGCTTCTGCGCATGCAGCCCTCTCTAAGCGTGCGGCCCCGCTGCAAACCAGTAGTAAAGGGAAGTAGAACCCACCCCTGAAGAAATATCCATCTGGATTCAGTTCCAAGTGGGGAGAAAGACACTGGAAACATGGAGGCTGCTTGGAAGGATGGCTTAATGGTGAAGTAAAACCACCAAGCAGGTTTGGGTGTTAACTTTCTTCATCAACATGGCTTTTCTTTGAAAATGGGCATTAAATTGTATTACTATTTTAATCATACCTACGAGTAACAACTATTTTGTAAGAAATAGTCACCTTTCTCATTTTTTAAAGAATATGGCAACAAATATTCCTTTCCTTTGCACTGTAAAATGCATATCTGAGGAAGAGAAGAGGTTATCCTAATTTCAGGAAGGGTTTGTCTTTTCTGATCGCAAGGGTACTGGCAAGGGTATGCCAGTAGCTGACTGAGAACAAGACTGCCATTGTAGTTACCGTTAGCATGCAGTTCCCCCACCCCCAAGATTTATAAACACACGTTTATTTTCACCATGGAAAACTACTCTGTGGATTTTTTAAAAAAAATAAAGATCAATTACTCTGAATACACTACAAACATTATTTTCTATTTTAAAAACAGTTGAAACATAAGTACATACCATAGCAGAGTCTTGCCCAAACCAGTGCTTTCCCAATGTTTTCAATCTCAACTCTCATACTTTTATTCTATTTTCAAACAAAGAAATCCCTGAAAACTCACTTTCCTGGACTCTTCTTCTCTATCACATTCAATTCTTGCAATCTTACTGTGTGTTGTACTTAAAACAATCTCACCTTCTCCCTCCCAGATGGGAGAAAATAATATTTTCCAATAATCTCTTTTTTTTCATAAAATCATGAATCTGCATCAAGAAAAAGAATAGTTAAGCAAAATATGTATGGAAACCATCAAAGGAATATTCCAGTCTATCGTAATTCCTTTTGTCAATCTGAAATTCCTGACCACATTTTTCAGAATGAGGAGCACCAGGGTCATTTCCTACTCACAGAAATTTACCACAATTTACCATTGTTTACCATTGTTTATATATTGTTCTGTCAAGTCAATGGAAAAAGACCTTTCTAGATTTTCATGCAGTCAAGAGATTATGATCTGCAATAGCGTGCAATTTCAATTTGTATTTCTCGACATTCTGCTCTATGTCTAATGCAAAACAGTATTTTTTTCAGAAAAAATATCAAAATTCAGACACTATAACTTTGTTGCCATAAAGAGTCATGACGCTTCTCAATTAATCATCAGAAATTTTAAACTGTGTTTGGTAATCCATCAGGGTTTTTTTTCTCTACTTTTAATGTAGGTATGAAAATTGTAAAAGTTTAATTATTATAAAGTAAAACATAATGTTAGCTAAACAACATACTGGAATCTGGAGTGAAAGTTGCACCATTATTGCTAGCACTGTTTTAGGCCTTTCTAAGTGGGGAATGCCTTCCTTCCTTCCTTCCTTCCTTCCTTCCTTCCTTCCTCCTTCCTTCCTTCCTTCCTTCCTTCCTTCCTTCTTCCAGTTAATAATAAAAGAGAGAGAAAGAAAAAGAGAAGTTGGAAGCATATTCTTGTTCTTCAGGGGACAAGTGCTTCTTGAAAGTCTAATTGTACTTCCTGTCCATATGTTGCTTATTTCTCAATGTGTACCTTTGTAAAGATTTAGCTGTTATCACCACTTCCTTCAGCCATTAATTTCTGATTCTTTCTCTTTACTGGGTAAGAAACAGGGTAAAATGCTGCCGGGGAAAAAGCTTCTTGTACAGGGGTGGTGAGTGGGGATATTGAATTACAAAACAAGCAAGGTAAATCAGGACAGCCATTTTACTTTCTCTCTTACCTCATTTTATTATTCCAACAGAAGTTTTAAGAAGCATGAATTGTTCTTTCCATTCCCACAGCTGCTTCCATTCTTAGAACTATACTTCTTTGTGCCTAGATCCCAGGCTGAGGAAAACAGCCTAGTCTCCATTTATGGATATTAAAGCACTGAGTTCATCCATGATGTCCCATAGCAAAAAACCCTCTTACTCTTAGAAATTACTAAGGCATTATAAAAACGTAGCTGTAAAGCAAAGGAGACAAAAACAAGTGTATGACGCACAAAGGAAAGATTACTTAACTCAGAAGTTGACTGAAACATAGTGAAACATACTCAGGAAATACCTCTTGGTCATCTATGAATTCAAATCACCAAAATATGGTAGAGTGCATCCTAAAATACTGGAAGAATTTGCACTGATGATTTAGTCAAATCTGTAAGAAATCCTGGCGAATGGGTGTATTGTCACATGCCTAAAGAAGAGCAAAGGTTGTCTGTATCTTCAAATATAGTCCAAGAGAGGAGCAAGAACTATCGAGCAGCCCATTTTGTAATAATATTTAGGAAATTTCTACAGCAATTAATACTTTAGAAGATAAAAATGAAAAAAAAACCATACCTTGGGTAAAGAGTAGGCTAAAAATAACAAACTGAAATAACAGACATGAAGTCATAAGTTCATTTAGGAAAAAAACAATTAAATGCACAGTTATCAGACTTCATAATAGTAAGCATGAATACTGTTCTGAATAGAAGTCAGCAGTTTGTCATAGCCACTAAAAAGACAAACACAATTTTCAACTGCATCATTAGAATAATAGTTTCCCAATCACCGGAAGTAACTGTTACACAACATTCTGCATTAGCCACTCTCCCTTAACTTATAGAATTCCAGTTCTGATCATGTCTTTCAAGAAATTCAAGACCAAATTCAGAGGAAAAAAAAGAATCAGGGAAGTGGAAATTATGTCCTACAAAGAAAGTCGGAGGAATAGGGGATGTTTAGCTCTCAAAGGGGGACTGAAAGAATTATGACAACACTGGAAAGATGTCATGTCAATTTGTCTCTTGATTAAGAGAAATTTGTATGTTTTAAATGGTTTTATAAATGAATAAAGTTTTGTTTTTAAAATTTAAAAAAAAAAAAGGAAAGATGTCATGCAGAAGAATATTTGGGTTGGATCCAAAACTTGCAATAATTAAATATATATTATAGCTTATTTGCCTGACATTGCAGAGAGCAGAACATGACATAACAGCTTTACAATACTAGAAGGCAGATTCCAACTGAACTGAATATTAGGAAATCATCTTAATATGATTTAATTTTTGATTCCTGTCCCAAAGATGCTTTTTCAGGAGACAACTGGACTTCCTTGTTTTTCTTTTGAAGACGTTTCTTCAAAAAAACCAACCAACAAAAAAAAAAAACCCAACAAGAAAGTCCAGTTGCCTCCTGAAAAAGCACCTTTGGGCCAACCATGACCTGGAAGACTGAGAATCTCTAAAGACTTTTGGATTCCTGTGTTGAGCTATGAGTTGGGCTCAGTGATCTAAGTGGCCCTTTCCAACTCTAGGATTCAAGGGGAAAGAGTGGAGCAGAGGCTGGCTGGAGTGACTTCCTCAATCTTGCATTTCCCAGAAATGTTGGACCACAACTTTCAAGATTTTTAAACAACACGAATCTATGACATCTGGACATAATTTTTAATTATAATTCAACGTATGTGACCCAGATTGGGAAGAGGTATCTTAAAATGCAGAGACCCAAATTGGTTGATCCCCACTGATCCCCTAAAGCGCTGGGTGAATGCGGTCTAATCCCTGTCTCTCAATCTTGCAGGATAGGTGTGAGAAAAAAAAAATCAGGGAAAACATGGAAACTCCCCGAGGGAGGAAAAAAAGCCCTATACAATTTTAAAAAGCGCGCATGCCTTGCAAGCAACAGGGCTGCAAATGCAACTCTTTCTGTCCATCACTGGGAAAAAATCTGAAGGAAGTAGAAAATGAAGTGGTGCTGTTCGGCGGCCTCGGCTGTTGACCCGGCACATCGCATCCTCACGACTCGCTGCCGAAAAAACAGTGCTGGGATTAGCTTTCGCCCGCCCTCGCTTCACTTCATTTCCATGGCGACAGGCGGAGGAAGTAAACGAGACTTGAAGCTAACTCCGAGTTCCCAGGCGCCGCCACCGGCTGAGACGCCAAGAACCCTGCGATAAATCCTCCAGGCGTATCTGGGCAAGTCTCGGAGAAAGGAGGCGGTGGGGGGTGGGGGGTTCACAGGAGGGCGGTTGAATCAGTCGTTTGTCATTCTTAGGGAACCGAGATGGGAGACCTACTGCAAGCGATCTTAGGCGAAGCTGGGAAATTGTGTGGTAAATCTCGGACTGTAACACCACTGCTTCCCAAACTTGGGTAAATTACCCCAAACTGGGCAGAAGTGGTTTCCTTTTGAGTAACGACACACGAACCCATTACTGTATCACAACAGGGACGTTTTAAATAAGTACTTCCTGACCAGCGGTTTGGGGTAAGGAAGGAAAAAGTTTAAGAAGCACTGCTGTACACACACACACACATAGACACACAAACACACACAACAATGCAACTTCGTTTTTCAGGAGGAGAAAAATTGTTTCCTGGCCATTTCCTTTCTACACAGTGGTTATCTGCTGAAGTTTTTTTTTTGTGTGTTTTGGTACACCTGTGTGTGCCAGCACATTGTTCATTGCTAAATGTTCATTTCTGGATATTTCCAAAGAAAACAGGGGAATTTATTACCATTTACGATGGTTGGTTGCTGTATTGAGATAAAGTTGAAGAGAGGCTTGGGAGGATGAGGTGAAGAGGGATAAGAGAACTTCCTTTTGCCCGGACATGGATTGTCATAACCTAGTAGTTTACTGAGATGGATTCAAGTTTTAAGAGATGCCACTTTGCCTTTGCTGGCTGCTACAGATTAGCAGAGCCATCCTTCCACAAATGATTGCCTATGTTGCGGTTTTAAGGCATCGGGTGGCATCTGAACACTGCTTGGGCTGCACTGCACAGTTACATCCATCTTTTTGGCCCCTGCTGTGTTGTCTGCCATTCAAGGCTCAGCCAGAAGCCCCTGTTTTGCTTTTATCTCCCCTCTCCTCATGTCAGATTGATTCAAGTGCACTTTTGCACTGATTTAGATACAATTCAGTAGGAAAACTCTACGGCACATATCAACGATAAGCCTAAAGTTGTTTCAAATTATTTCATATTTGTTAATACTGAAAATCTCTCTCTCTCTCACACACACACACACAATCTCATCTCACTCTTGTCCTCATGCAGCCTTCATAAGCCTTCCAAAATAAATTCCTCTTCCACCCCTCATTCTACCTATGTTAAACTCAGCTCTACCTTTGGAAGGAGCATAGTTGCTGATTTCAAAAACATGAGACTGACCCATTAAACAATATCCCAGGGTGAATGTGTGTGTGTGTGAGACCACATTCTAATGGCTATTCTTCATACTATTCTTCATTCCACCAATAGATAATGGCTATGCAAGAGCACTTGCGAATAAAGGAACGTCACCGCTGTTCAATAACAGCTCTTGGCTACCATTCAGCTCGACGGGAATGTCTTACTGGGTTTGAAGGTGAGTCCATGCTGGGAAGGAACATTTTTCTGGGGTTCTAACTTTAAATATTTGCATCTAACTCCACTCCAGAGCCAGCTTCCTGCATCTGTCATGCTATGGCCAATTGGGTCTGAATGGCAGATAATAACATCAATATAACAGATCTAATTTCTGTTACAACAAAGATGAGGAGAAAAATTAACTTTCTGTATGTACCAAGAAACTGCTTTTCTGTTCCATCTATACATATAGATGGATGGAATCTATATTTATATGTATATATAAATAAAAATTCCAGGTTCTTCCTGAAGTGAACTCCTGTTCACATAAGTAGCATGTCACCTTTATTACTCTGATAGATGGAGTGATCAAATGGTGGGACATGGAAAGTGGGCACATGACGTTGTGCACCAAAGAACATGCTGGCTGGGTCACCCACTTCCTTTCCTGGATACAGGCACGGCTCCTCTTCTCTGCCTCCAATGACAGCTCTGTGCTGGTTTGGGCTCCAGGTGGTACAGTGCATGAGCGTATTCTGGTAAGAGTGGCACCTCATGACACCTTAGGACTAGGAATCCAATCATAACAAGATCAGTAATACAATCTGAAATCACAAGCTATTGAACAGAACTGATTGCAGGAGTTTAAGAGGAGGAATTTAAGAACTTTCCCCAACCTCGTGCTCACCAATGAGCTAGTCACCTTGTATTCACCATGCACTGCAACTTCAATAATCCCCAGCTCATGGCAAACATGGTGTCATAAGGTTATAGAATGATTATGCCATTCAAGAGTATCTCAGCCTTGAGAATGATTCCCTGGGGATTCTGGGGCACTAAAATTATCTTAGAAATCTGCCTTGGAAGCATTTAGAAGCCATTTAGGATTATAAGAATTTTTTTTTAATCTCTGAGCTGTTCCTTTAACAAGAGTGGACTTGTCTGCCTGTAGGAAATCTGCCTGGTCAGTCCTTCCACTGAGACTAATTGTGTTTAGATTGTGCTATGGCAGTGATGCCTTTCTCAGTCTCTATGTCCGTTAGGTAGACCTGCCCTCTTTTTTTCTCTCTACAGTTGGGCTACCCCATCTTCACCTTGGCAATCAGCCTGGCTCGACATCTCCTTCTTTGTGGCAGCAAAGGACGCCTGACAGTTTTCCCCTTGGATGAAAAAAGAGAATCTGGGCACATAGTCAACATTACCCAAAGCTTTTCTGAAAGGACTCACAAAGACATTGTATCCTGCATCACCTGCCTTGACAATCACATTTATACTGCTGGGTGAGTTTAGAAGTGGAGATAGTTTTCCCCTGGAGGCAGGTTCAGAATCTAAATATTTTGGATGCCAATAATAAAGTACAGCCATTGGTATACCTGTTTTTGACAATTTGGTAGTCTCCAGATTTCTAAGATAGGATTTCCCCCCCTCCAAATTCCTGTGACCACTTCAACAATCATATTGGCTGGAAGTCATGGGAGTCATAGGACCATATATGTTGGAGAAGGTCAAATAACTGCTTTGTAATTTGAAATCCTGTGTCCACTGTTGATGTTACAAGAAGAGACTTATCAAAAGGATCCCAGAACAGCTCAGCAAAAAAAAAAAAATAGTCTTGTGGGTAATAATACTTTATTTACGGTCCCAGACCAAAATGCAAGCATAACTACAAAAAAACATAGGAAAAGCATCATCACGAACAGCTGGCCTCCAGAAGCCCCGGCCGAGAGGAACTACAGCACTCTCCTCTAATGGTTACGGCTCTTAAAAAGAATTTTAAGACCTGAGAGGTAGTGTATGAGGAGCCATCCCCTAAACAGTACAAGGCCAAATTACTGGCATTGGGCCCACAATGCAGGTAGTGGATAGTGGATTGCTCTGAAGGACAATTATGTGAATTACAGCACTTTTTTGAAAATAGAAGCCACATTTTGCCAGTCCCAATAAGGTTCTCTGGTATGCTTTGAGCTGGCTGCTGAAAAGTTTAAACACTGAATCCAAGTTCATCTTTGGTTGATCATTCTCCCTCACCAATTCCAGGTATGACAAAAAACTGCTGATCTTTGACACTTACCAGACCGCAGGCAGAAAAGGCCTGACAAAGAAGCAGTGCATCTCACGTGCCCACAATGCAGCCATCACCCATTTGATTCTGGTGCACCAGCAAGAAACTACAAGGTACAAGCTAGATGAAGGACTTGATGTTTGGCACATGGCCTTTTTTCTTCTTTGCATCCTTCTACATGTCCACATACTTTTAGTTGGGAACTTTGCCCCTGTTACTGGGAAGGTACAGGCCGAAAGAGGTGCCTTTTCCTCTGAATTGTGTTGTCATAATGGTTGGACTATAACAAATGAAAGAAGTAGAGGTTTGGGGAAGGTGTTTACCACAAAGAGGAACTGGACAATTCAGGGTTTAAATAGAACTGCTGGCAGAGAGAAAAACAACTGAACGGTATAAACAGAATTGTTGATGGAAAAAGATTCTCCCCTGGTTCCAACATACTGAAAATACAGCATTTGTTAAATGTGGGGTATTAACCAGTTGCATGAAAACTCCACTAGCCCTCCATTCACTGTGATTTCCTATTTCCTTGAAGCACTGACATGGGAATTCATTTGCAGGGTGCTTTCGGGCTCCTTTGACCAGACAGTTGGCATCTGGTCCCAGGATGGCAAGTTGATCCAGCGCCTCGGCCCCTTCATCAGTAACATAACCGGACTGTGCTATGTAGCACTCACTGGCGTCATTTGGATTACTAGTGGCACTTCCCAGCCCACCCTTTATGAGCCGCAGTCTGGAGAAATAGTGAGTGACAAAAGAGTATTTGATGCAATTCTGCCAGTCAGCAGTAACTCAGACTCTGTTGAATGGATTTGTGATTATAAGGAGCCCTCTACTGGCAATGCTTGATATTACAGTTGATAGTCAGAAAAAAGAATAAAGGCAACTATGGGCACTTTACCACACCATTTCACACCCTAAATCAGCGATGGCTAACCTATTTGCCATCGTGTGCCAAAAGCGGGGGGAGTGGGGGGTTGCACATGCGCGTGCCCATACCCATAATTCTATGTGCTTCGCCCCCGTGCATGTGTGTGCGACCCCTCCACACTTCCCCTGCTTTTGGCACGCAATGGCACGGTGGGCCCAGTAGGCCCATTTTTCAACCTCTCTAAGCTCCAGAGCCTTTCTAAGAGCCTGGGGAGGGCAAAAACAGCCTTCCCCACCTCCACCCACCCCGCTTTTGGCACACCCAGAGGCCTTCCGGAGGCCAGAAATGGCCTGTTTGCTGACTTCCAGTGGGCCCAGAAGGTCCAAAAGCTGAGCTCGCGTGCCCACCAATATGGCTTCACGTGCCACCTGTGGCATGCATGCCATAGGTTTGCCATCACGGCTCTAAATCCTCAAAAACAGTCAGGGCAATCCATGATTATCTTTACTTCTGTCACTGTGAAATGTGGGATAAAAAGGCAAATTTGCCTTGAGTTGAGCTTGAATCCTTGTCACTGTTGTCCATAGGATGGTTCCCCCCTTTACTTACTAGGCTGACCCTGACCGACCCCACCCCAAGGACCTTCAGTCCTTCAGATTATTCATCCAAAGCTTAAAACAAGTTCAGCCCTGTTCAATGATTTTTTTTTTTAAAGCCACACTTGGTTAGAGTTAAAGGACTTGAATCTGTAGAGTGGATGAGGCAAGATTTCTCTCCCATGTAGAAAATGGCCATTCTAGCTGCACTGCAACCAAACAGGAAATGAAGTTAGTGGTGCTCACCCACACAGCTCTGGAGTTGCTTTCCAATCAGTTCAGAACTTGTGTGAAAGTGGCCAGCCACAGCATTTTCCCACACAGAAAGATTTTGTAGACTAAACTTGGCCAGTTTGCCGTCAGGATTCATGTTTATATAACATAAAACAATTGTCACCCAAATCTGGGGGGATACACAAATACTTTCCAAATGTTTTGTTAAATTCATGGAGCTATAGTTAAATATCTATTAGGCAAAAAAAAAATCTGCCCATTTACAAATAAGTAACAGTAACAGAGTTGGAAGGGACGTTGGAGGTCATCTAGTCCAAGCCCCTGCTCACGCAGGAGACCTGTACTAGGGATTCGAACCATCGACCTTTCTGATCGACAAGCTCAGTGTCTTAGCCACTGACCCCCCCCCACACACACTCTCCTTGTTTTTCGCACATGACGGCAAAAAGGTTAGCATCACTGCACTAAGGGATCTCCTGAGGGCAGAGACCATTGCTGAATGATACACTGCATGCAAAAGACTCACAGTATAAGTTCTGGCCATACCAAATGACGTTGAATATTAGATGTTTTAAAGATTTATCTGTCTGACACTTGACTTCTAATCCATATAAAGCAGTTTCTTCTTTTCTTAGTAGTTGTTCAGCAGGAAGGATTTTTCTGTGAGGGGGTAAAATTTCATCCTTGTCCATTCTTAGGGAACAAATTCCTTCACATTAATGACTTCATCTTACCGTTTGTGAAGGATGTTTCTTGTAAGTGTGTCCCTTGCGTCTTGAGAGCTTAGACTCATTTTGCCAGATTAACCATACCGTATAAATGACATCAAGTCTGCACAGAACTATTTTGTATTGAAACATTATGATGCTCTTTCAAATGTCAGCAGCAGATATAATTAAGATTAAATTCTAACTGCCTAAGCTGTGGCTTAGCTGTTGTTTCTTTCCATCATTGTCAACAGTGTTTTTCAATTGTGGTTTCTATTGAGTCGGTGTTTCAAAGGCTGCTTGGACTCCTCGTATTGTTTTTCGGGATCTTCCAATTGCTCCAAGACATGTTGAAAGCTCACATTTTTAAAATAAAAAGTTACAATTCAAGAATATTGTTTATCTTTCTAGGGTTCTTTTCTGTAGCTGTGCAACTTCATTTGACAAGAGCTTTTCAGAGCACTGCCACAAATTTATCTTTTTCATTTCCTCACAGATAAAAAGGTTTTGGCTATATATAAACAATAAAACCATATTAAATAGCTGTCTCTCTTTCAGGTTTCACAGTTCATATCCACTTTCCAGGACAATCAGAAGGATGAGCTGGTTCTCCAGCAGCTCCTTAGCCCGCCAGACTCAAGGCATGTGATTGGTCAGTATCCCAGCAACACACTGATACCTCTTCCCTCAGATTTGCAAATCAAAACCTCATCTGGCTTTCCAAACCTCTTACCATGGATTCTGTCTTCATATCCTATAAACCAGGAGGCTCCAAACTTGGCCACTTTAAGACAACCATGCTGGCTATGGGGAATTCTGGGAGTTGAAGTATACAAGTCTTAAAGTTGCCACCTTTGGAGACTCCTGCTATAAACCAATCCTTTCACATTCTTAACATAAAATTACACTTGTAAAAGAGTCAAGGAAGACTTGATGTAATGAGTAAACCAGTTCACCTCAATCTGAGACACTCCACATGTGCTAGAAATGCATCTCCTACTATTCGAGGCATGGTGGTGCAGTGGGTAGAATGCAGTACTGCAGGCTATCTCATTGCTCACTCTAGAAGTTCGATTCTGAATGGCTCACAGTTGACTCAGCCTTCATCCTTTTGAGGTTGGTAAAATGAGGACCCAGATTGTGGGGGCCAATATGCTGACACTGTAAACCGCTTAGAAAGGGCTGTAAAGCACTATGAAGCGGTATATAAATCTAAGTACTATTGCTATTCCTTGTGAACATAGACAAACTGGCTGATAATTATGGGATTTACAACCTCATCAGATCTAGAATGTATCAAGTTACAGAAAGTTAGGTCAGAGTATTGTATGAAAACTGCTGGAGATCTAGTTCAAACCATTCAGCAATAACGTTTGATAATCTTGAGTCTGTCCCTGTTTCTCAGCCTAATAGTCTCTATAGTTACTTTATAGGATTAACGTGAGGATAGTATGAAGGAGAAATTTGTAATGGAGGGAAGGCAAGCAGAATACAAAGTCACACCATCAATTAATTTAGCAGAGATTAACTTGGAGAAAATAGAATTTTCCCAAAATCTGAGGCAACTAAGTTGAACCATGCTTCAAGAACTGAGTCTCGATTTAGGAATGATATCGGCAGTGCAATTCCAGGCTAATTTCTCTTCTCCAACTGAATGAGTATCTCTCCATTCACCTGCTTTGCAGGGATAAATGATGGCTAGGAGGATAAACAGGAGTGAAAACCTTTGTCCACCGATCGCTCTATGAACCCACTTCAGCTGACTGGAACTTCTGCTGCTAATTCTAGGAATTGTAGTCCCAATAAAAGTGGAGAGCATAAGATTGAGGAGAGTCTTATATGTTTAATTTGTTACATCAACAAATTCCATCTTCAATACTTTTTTTCAATAAGAAGTTTCTGTGCTGCAGGAATTGCAGGAATAAATTGAACTGATGATTATTTTAAGTAAAAAAATTCCAGCCATAGCCTTTCTCTTTCTCGAGGTATTATATAATCTGGTGGCTGGTAAGACCCTTTTAGAGTAATCCAAGTAACCTTAAGCAATCCCAAAAAGATTATTTTAGGTAAAACACATTAAATGTTGTTCTCTTCTCTTTTGAGGCATAGCAAAACCACAACAAGTGGTGATCTGGCGCTACAGTGAGTTGGGATGTCTAACACTGCTGCCTTGCAAACACTCCCTGGAATGCCTTGCTTACGGTAAGTAGCCATGCAATACCCTGACTATCTGCTCAGCCTCAACCTGCGCTGGATCAGGGAGTATACGTTTTGTCAGATGCAACAACTCATAGCCAAAATAACCTTTCGAATGAGTCAAGCCAGCTAGTTAGTATTTGAGCTGAACTTTATATCATCTCCTCAGCAGTAAACTCTTTGTCTGTTTGTGCTCCTAGTGTAGTGGCCTAGAGGTGGAGCTCTTGCCTCACAATCAGGAGGTTATGAGTTTGATCCTAGGTAGAGGCAGATGTAGGGTCTCCTGTTTGGGCAGGGGGTTGGACTAAATGACCTGCAAGGTCCCTTCCAACTCTGTTAATCTGTTAAATCTGCTTTATGAGGTCCAAGTTACTTTTGGTTCACCTTCTCACTGTTATCTTTATTAGCCAAAAAGGAGCCCATTTTGCTCTTCGGTGGGGACAGCAATGGAATGTTGCAAAAATGGGAAAGAAGCTACAGATCTCCCTTCATTTACAGGTAAAGGTTTATCACTATACCCAGAAAATACCTCCAGGCACTGATATAATTTATCCAGAGATTTCTATTGCCCAGAAATGGATTACTAGTGATGTAACTAGTTATATGCTGATATCTGCAAACTGCTGCTGATAAAAAGAGGAAACACAATCCTTGTTGATAAGATACTTAGCATATTAATGCTGGGGTTTTGCTAATTTCCAGATTTATGTAGTTTAATTGCTAAACTTTTTATCTTCATTTGATCATTATCTTCAAGAGCACTTGTCCATGAAAGAGACACAAGGCTGCAGTGTGCTACGATCTGCAAAGGATCTCACTTCCATCTCTCACTTAGATGAGTCTGCCTCTTTCATTTGTACTGTATAAAAAGTGGGTGTAATGCATCCTCTTTCCTGTCTCCTCTATTCGTGTTCTAACCTGCTCTAGTCATACAGCAACTCAGCCTCACCCCCATCACCCAGCTTCACAGCAATGACTCTGGTCTTTCTTCTCTTGTGGCTCTGTTCACACAATAGCTTGTTTACTGAATTAATTTATTTTGTGGGTTTGCAAAATATGCCGAACTGTAAAGAAACTAACTGAATAGTTCGGTTCACATGTCGTGCTAAGCCATTGAACATCCAACTACCATTAATGTTAATCAAATTTAACAGGTTGTACAAATGTATCTGCGAGTTATTTTTTTAAGAATCTGATTAAGTACATTGTGTGTCTGTTACATTCAGCAGGGAATCCTTCCATCTAGATGAAGTCCACTTGGAGCGACGAGGACCTTTGGCTGATCAGATGGAGAAAGGCCATCAGAAAGAATCGGAACCTGCACAAAAATTGAGGACTTGCAGTAGGCTCCGAAGTTGTTACAGCAGATCCCAGACCGCAGCCAAAGGCACAGAAAAAGAAAAAATAGGGTTCACTAGGTAACTATCAGGATTTGGTCTCTCTGGATACAGGCTACTATAGCCGAACTAAGAACATTAGATTGAGTTATTTCTGCCTTTTCCCCTAGAGAGGAGTTAGGCTTTTCTCCCTCTGTTTCATAGATTTGTGGTAATTAAAGCCTTTTTCCTCTTTGCTATGCCAGATAGGGTCTTCTAAGAGATAGTAACTGCAATACAGCACCTGCACATATACAAGGCTATATAGCAATAGCAATAGCAATAGCACTTAGACTTATATACCACTCCATAGTGCTTTTACAGCCCTCTCTAAGTGGTTTACAGAGTCAGCATATTGCCCCCAACAATCTGGCTCCTCATTTTACCCACCTTGGAAGGATGGAAGGTTGAGTCAGCCTTGAGCCTTGAGATTCGATCTGCCAAACTCCTGGCAGCCTTTGATCAACAGAAGTAGCCTGCAGTAATGCACTCTAACCACTGCGCCACCACGGATCATTCTAAAAATACGAGTTCCAAGTATATTAGTAAAGAAAGAAGCAGACATTCTGCGACCTCCGGAACTTAAAATTTTAAAATAATTAATTTTGAAGTTGCCTGGATACAATTGCCAAGTCAATTATTTAAAAAGAATCCACACCTTCTTATCTGCTGGGGGGGGGGGGGGTATGTGCAAGAAAAAGGATGGAAAAGTTGGGTTTGAGTTTTCAAATCAGACCTTGAATGCTGATTTAGGGCAGCTTTGATAACCAAACCCTGGTCCTTGACAGGGTCATCTTTGTCGAACAGCTGGATATTCTAGTGATGTCAGCAACTAATGGGAATATTTATCTCTGGGAATTTGAGACCTTCATCCCAGGTGCTGAGCCCATTGTCCAGGTAAGAACAAACCCTTCTTCCTGTAATTGGATGGAAGGCAGTCAAAATCACATCTTTGTCAGTCATCTTCAAAGAGTAATGACTTTACCTTCCTACATAGGAAAGCTACATCAGACAGATAGACATATAGCTTTAAGGGAAAAAATAATTGACTCTGAACAAAGGGATAGTGATTAGAGGGGTATGTGGCCTAATTAGTAACTTGGATTCTCTCCCAAGGACCACAAATTGTTTAACATCTGTGGAACTGACAAGTGTTCCCTAACTTGATAAACATAATAATCTCCAAACTTGGACTTCAATTCCTACACTTCCTAGTTATTATAGAAATACTGCCATAGTAACTAGAAACTGTAGGACTTTAAGTCCAACAAATCTAGTAATCATAAGGTTGGTGAAGGCTGCAATAAACTCATGGGTGCATAATAACAATATCCAGGTGAAAGATTTATTGCAAAAAAAGGATTCAGGAACTATTTGATATTTTTCTTTGTGCTACAGCAAAATATTTCTGCATTGGATCAAGACTCCCAAACACTAGGAAAAGATTGTGCCAAAGATGAGATGGTCTATGACCCTTCAAGCAGCTGTATCTCAGGTAAAAATAATTCAGAATGGGATAGAAATTTCAGAGGCATCCCAAAAGAAGCATTGAATGATCTATTGCTGTCCAAAGGCATTTTTTTGTAGTGAAAGAAACTGAGGCACTGTAAATGTGGGCTGTTATCAATTGTCTGAGCTATTTTGAATGAAACAGGGTGACAAATAAACAGGAGACTTGAACAAAGAAAACCAAGAACACAGGGCCTCTAGAACTTATTGGGTTGTTGATCTTGTTCTTGTTGTTTTGTTAGACTGATCAAACAGATCTAGGAACTAAATAAGATGACCGTGGGCTTGATGAGACATAAGAACTACAACATACTACCAATGTATGGCACTATAGTTTTCTTTTATATGCATCTTTGAGAATTCTTCCCTGCTCTTCATTGGCGTCTACCTTCTGTTTATCTTAGCAAATGATTTTTGCAGGTTGTCATTGCCAGGCTAATGTTTCTGTATTTTAAAAGGGCCTATGGGTGGAAAAATAGAGTATAAATCAAATTGATATTTGTTATAATAGTAGTGTCAGTTCAGTTTCATCATGGTGGAGTGATCTCTCTTTTCTCTTTTCCATCCAATCGCTGTTTCCCCGTATCATTACTTTAAATAGATCTCATATGCAGAATAGTATTGTGTGGACACACCGGCATGATTACAGCACTTGCATTGGTGACAAATGAGAATGGTATTCACGCCCCTTATCTGGTAAGTGGAAGGCTGGAGAAAGATTATATAAGGTAGATGCTGGTATATGACCCATGAAAAGAGAATAAGATTATATAAACTTAGACAACTTGCACAGTAAATGAATTAATACTTTGTATCACTTAAGTGCACTATATCAGAAAAATTGTTTTGTGACTGTATCTGGCATACAAGTGTTAACTATAAATTTTCATTGTTCCTGGCGGTGTCCCACTTGATGAATCTTTAGCCTTAAAATGGGTTTGAACTAGATGCCTTTTCATTTTTTTAAAAAAGTGTATGGCATTAGCCAGGAGACTACAGTGTTAATACAGAATACAGGTAGTCCTCGAGTTATGACCACAATTAAGCCTAAAATTTATGTTGCTAAATGAAACTTTGGTTAAGTGGGTTTTGTCCCACTTTACGACCTTTCCTGCCAAAGTTGTTAAGTGAACCAGTGCAGTTGTTAAGTTAGTAACATAGTTACAGTATTAAGTGAATCTGGCTTCCCCATTGACTTTGCTTATCAGAAGGTCGCAAAAGCCCAGAACATTGCAGCCATCATAAATATAAGCCAGTTGCCAAGCATCTGAATTTACAACATGTGATCATGAGGATACTGCAATGGTCATAAGTGTGAAAAACAGTCATAAGTCACTTTTTTCAGCACTGCTTTAACTTTGAACCGTCACTAAATGAACTGTTGTACGTCGAGGACTACCTGTAGTTGTTTGGCTGCCTAAGACTGCTAATCCATTTGGTTCACACTTGAGTGCTATCCAGAAGTGTGCCTCAGGGGGCGGACTAGCTCAGCACTATCCTTTTCATAAAGGATACCCACAAAGCAAGCATTGTATACTCTGTAAAGTGGGACCCATAACCCTCTAAGGCTCTTTCCAGCAATCTCTTCATTTGGTGAGAAGGGAGAGAGTGGGAGCAGAGACAGTCTTCAAGGAGTGAAGGTATGAAAGTGGGGTGGAGGGAGAGAGGAGTAAAGGGGGCACAGCCCTGAGAAGCAGGTTCTCACCTAGCCACCTTTCATTGCAGCTCAGTGGGGGATGGGATGGAAGGCTGTGTCTCTGGAATCTTCAAAAGCGCTCCTTTCAAAACGCCTTCTCCAATCTGCCTGGGGATAACGGGCCTATCCTGGATGTGGCCTGTTCCCAGAATAGGTGGGTAAACCTTCCTGCATTGATTTGATCAACGAAACAACTCCAATGTGCTCTCAGATGTTGGAATGAAAATCCATCTGGTTCAGTTCCAAGCTGGGAGAGAGAAACTGGAAATAACATGGAGGTTGATTGGAAAGAAAGTTTATTGATGAGCAGAACCACAGCATGCAGTTCTGGAACAGCTGACAAAAATGAGTTGAGAGTGGGTGGGTGTTTTAATGCCTTCTTGATCCCTGTGGGGTTGTGTAGGAGTCATGGTTGGCCCTATAGCACAGGTGTCAAACTCGCAATATCACGTTGTCATCATGTGACATATCGTGACTTTCCCCCCCTTCGCTAAACCAGGGATGGGCGTGGCCAGCGCATGATGCATCTGGCCCATGGGCCACGAGTTCTGCTCTATAGGCAAAAGGGGAAATACAAATCCTAGGTGTTTGTCTGAGCTAATCTTGTCAACCTTTGGCTTGTCTAATTGTGTTGCTTATCTGGAGTTTCTGTCTGACCCAATCTTTTTGAATGGATTACCAAATCTGCATTTCTAAAATCTGGCCTCCCCGGTTTATGCTTTGGGCAGGGAGACTGGGGCTGTTTTCTGCCTCCCTTAAGATTTTCCCCCATTTCTCCTTTAGGGGAAATATTCTATCCTGCCTTTTTAATATTCCCCAAAATATTTCATTCTCTAAGAGGGTGGGTGGGTGCTGACTTTCTACCCAGAAAAGAATTTCATCTTCTGAAAGTTTAAATTGGATGCTTGAGTAGAGGATTAAAAAGCATCTTCCATGGCAATACAAACAGTAGTACACATAAGAAGTACAAGTCCCTGCATGGCTGGCTCAGGAATTCTGGGAGTTGAAGTCCATAGGTCATAAAGTTGCTATAGTTGCCCACCTCTGTCAGAGAGACTGTATCACTAATAATCTGAGCTTGCCAAGGTTCTGTTATCCTTGCTATTCACAGCCTACACCCGTGTTCTCGTGAAAGGAGGGAATTTGCCTTTTCTACCAGCACTGGAGTTTTCATCTGCGCTTTCAATTTTCATTGTGCTGACCTGGAGCTCATGGCTGAACTCTGTGGGCACAAAATCACAGTCCTAGCCCTGGCATGGCACCCACAGCAAAACAAATGGGTCACTGGTGCTGAAGATGGCACTATTCAACTCTGGGTAAGTAACTTTGTTCCCTGTTTCATGTAGTGATAGGTAGGCAGTAGAAAAATAGATTAGCCCTTACAGACCTATAATGATTTTCTGACTAAATGCAAATAGTTCTGCCTGATGATTATTAGAGAATCAAAGGTCACAATAGAATTTCAAAAGTTATATTTGTATAGTGAGGTATATCACTGAACCTGGGGAATAAGTGTCTTCCTTGATGGTGGAGTTTGTTTTTATCTGGTTCACCTAGAGTAAAGATGGTGGATGTTGTGTTCAGAACATAAAAGCCCGTAGAGGAATCACATGTATTTGCATTGACCAGATCAATGGATGTATTATGGCAGGAGACCACGATACTATCAGGTAGCCACAGGGTAAGGCACTTGGTAATAAGGGAAGCGGAAACAAAAAAGGATAGCTTATCCTTGAATAGATTTGCAACTCTGCCTTTTTCTATTTGCAGGATTTATGACCCCAACTCTGGAGCACTGGTGCAAAGTTACACAGGACATCAAGATTCTATCAAGGGTCTCATCCATGTCCCAGAAATGAAGCAGGTAGGAGGGCCACATCCTTGAGGTATGGCCGATCGGAATTTAGGCTAGGGCCAGTCTTTGGCCTACAATTGGATGGAAGACCAATACAGTCAGAAAACTCATGAGACAAGGACTGTGGGCAATCAGTATGTTTTATCCAGTTCTTGGAGCCTTGTATAGAGTGTTGCCGCTGCTCCTCTCAACTTACTTTCTTCTTTGATTTTCTGCAGTACGTGTCAGTTTCACTGGATGGCACAGCACGCATATGGAAGGCCTACCATCAAGGGGGATAGCCCAAGTCTCAGTCAACTGGCAACGTTATTATCCTACATACCGTCTAGAATCCGGATTCTGTCAAACTTTTATTATGGCCTTTGGTCCAGAGAACACAATAAAATATACAAACCTGTAATTATTAATAAAATGTTTTTTAAAAATAAAATAAAATTTACATGGCACATTATTATAATAACTGTAGTACAGATGGCAGGGGCAATCATCAAAGTTTGTGCTAAATCTCAATCATAGGTAAGATAGATACAACAAATGGTAGCACAAAGCCAAGCTAGAAAGATAATGGCATGATCCTGGTCAGTTAGAAACAGTGACTGATAGACATTGTGCTCTCTACCGTGGTACTTCTTTAAAATGAGATAAATATATGTCTTCCTAGATTCCCTATATAGAAAGCAACAGGGGAGCCCAGCTTCCACAGAGCTATCTCCACATGTGTATAAGCATTTGCTGAAAAGGGATGTTTTTATACCTTCAGCACCACTCAAGACTGCAGAGGGTAGTGAAATTAACCTGGCCAAGGTAAAAGCTCAATGAAATTTCAGAATTAGAATGGAAAAGAGATCAAGATTATGACACTTACACATTTAAGAGGAATACATTAACTGTAGGGTGGGATACGGGACTTAAAACTGTTTCGAAAATCAATGTCCCAGATATGTTGTTTGAGATGACTCCTGGCATTTTAAAATATTAATGGATAGAGTCTTTCCAAAGAGAGTCCAAAGGACTAGTTTGCTATCAGCTTTTGTTAGCCAGGTTGATTTTAAATTATCTTTAGAGCACCACTGGGAGCAGACCCAGGATAAGAAAATCAATTTCAACAGAAATTAAGGAGAAAGACCACACTTGGTCAATAAATGTATGTATCAGGGTTCCAAGTAATAGACCCAAAGCAGGGGTGAAATGTTCCTGGTTTGGAGGCGATGACAGGTGGTGGTTCGGAGAACCGGTAGCAAAAATCCCTGCCCTCCCCTCCCATGCCCAGCTGAACTGCACTATCATCAGAGGCTTTCTTTTTTTTTACTTTTAAAAGCATTTTTTCTACAACCTTTTCGGCTGAAAAAATGCTTTTAAAAGTAAAAAAAAAAGCCTCTAATGATTGCGCGGCTCAGCTGGGATTGTCAGAGGCTTTTAAAATAAGGTGACCAGACGTCCCGCTTTTGGCGGGACAGTCCCGATTTTCAACAATTTGTCTCGCGTCCTGCAGCGTTTTAAAAAAGTCCCGATTGGCGGGAGAACTGGTTTGCTTACCCGCCCACTCCCAATCTATTGCTGCCTCCTGAGTCCCAGCTGATGGCTAGAGGGAAAAAAACCTGTTTAAATTCTTGCCACGGGGCTTCAAAGGGCTGCCCTACAGCTAATCAGTGTTAAAAGAAAACAAATGAGTAAACCTATGCCTGCAAAAATAGAAAAAACAGCCCCTTTCAACTTCAGCATAGGTTAATTACCATAAGTTGGTTAGATCGGCTCTCAGCTGATTTGTTCTCAGCTGTTTTGGCAAAGAGTGCAAAGAGTACTGCTGGAGCAGATTTTTTTTTCTCCTTGTGCAATTCAAGCTGAAAACGAAACCGAAAGTAAAGCAGGTTGTTGGCTTTGCTGTTTGCTTGCAACGTTGGAAAGGCAGATTGCTTTTCTTTTTCCTCATCAAAAAAGGTAGGTGCAAACAATAGGAAATTTATGGCAAATGGCAAAAGAGGAGAGTTCAAGATTTTAAAACACAAAAGAAAAAAAACCTCTAACTAGGGAATTGTAATAATTGAGATACTATTAATTGTATATTGTATTGAAAGCAGAAATGGTTAAGTTGTTGTTTGGAGGAATATATGGGGGAAATTATTTGGTTTATTATTGGTAAATATAATTAATTGATTTGTAAGAAATTGGATTGCATGGAAATAATTGGAATATTCATGTTCATATTGATTAATATCCAAAAAAGATAGTTATATAACTAATTGATTTATATTAAAATGTTGAATTTGTATTAAACAACTGTAATATTACATAATTAACCAATGTGAGGATGGATATAAAAATAGATGACAATGGGAAGGGGTATAATATAGAATAGAAGGTAAAAATTGAATTTGCTTAAGATTAGAGATGAGGATGAAGGGTAATATTGGTTTTTTTTAAAAATAGATGAGGAATAAATATGGCAAAAAGGAAATATAGAAATTGTAAATTTAATTGAAATGACTAAACACTGTTTAAATTTGTGAACCAGCCAAATACTCTGTTCAAAGAAAATACATTGTATGTTTGTATATGTGTTTCTAATTATTGCTATTTATTCATATTTGTTCTCTTTTATTCTTTAAAGTTTAACAATTCATTCTTTATTTTAATATCTTTATATTTGTTTGGGGTTGGTTTTCTTCCCTTCCTTTCATCTTTTTTATTGTACAGCAATCTTTCTCCTCAAACCTACCACCTCTCTCTCTTCTACTTAGAGGGCTGAAAAAGTTATTTTTGACTGGTCCTCGCACTTTTGACCAGTCCTCGAACTTACGACTGTCCTCACATTTTACCATGGTGAAGAGAAGCAGTTATGAAATGAGTGACACGTTTCTTAAGAATGCTACAATGGGCATAAATAATGACCAGTCATAAGTGTGAAGACTGGTCAAAAGTATGAGGACCTGTCAGAAATCACTTTTTTCAGGCATCTGGGTAGTCCATTTGTGCACATGGACTACTCAGAGGGCTGAAAAAGTTATTTTTGACTGGTCCTCGCACTTTTGAGCAGTCCTCGAACTTACGACTGTCCTCACATTTTACATTTTTGCCCTATCTTATCACCATGGTGAAGAGAAGCAGCTGTGAAATGAGTGACACAGTTTTTAAGAATGCTGCACGGGCATAAATGTGAGGATGGTCATAAGTGTGAGGACCAGTCAAAGTGCGAGGACCTGTCAGAAATGACTTTTTTCAGCCTTCTGAGTATTCCCTATACACATAGCATGGCCACCCGGTCACATGACCGGCTAGCCACGCCCACCCAGTCACATGACCTCTAAGCCACGCCCACAAAATAAGCCACACCCACAGGTGTCCCTCTTTACCAATGTTAAAATCTGGTCACCTTAGGCACAGGATGACTGTATGCCCTGATAAGGTAGTTTGGAATTGCACTCCACGATATTTATATGTATGTGCCTGCTCTATTGAGGTCACTTTGATTTGATTTGTTTTGATTCTGTGATTTTTTAAAAAAACCCACAGATCTGTCAATTCTAAACACACAGACAACTATTAAAAGAAATGTAGTTAAGTGCCTACTTAATGCCTGGGACAAGGTTTCAGATTGTATCTATGCAATGTTTCCTGCCCTTTCTTAGCCCCTTATTTTCTCTCCCTCTCTCTTTCTTACCCTGTCTTTACTATATACACAGAAAATAGATTATTTCTGAAAAAACAATCTTTGTAAAGAAAACAAACAAAGCTAAATAAGTACATGAGAAAGTTGTGTGGATATTGTGAGGTGGACAATTAATGTGGAATTTTGCCCATGACTATGTTCTCCAACATAAAATCTGAACTTAAAGGCAACGAACATTTTGTACATTCATCAAGACTGAGGGAGGAACTTCAAAGAGCCAAACATAGCATGATTAGGTATTCTTAGGCAGTACAATTTGTTGTACGTAGCTGTGTCACCAAGACATTTCAGACTTATGCTCATATTCTAAGAAATCATTGAGCCTAGCAAGGGAAAAATGTGTAAAGTAGCATTTCAATTGAAGGCCATTTTTGCAAGAACATGGTTTAGCATTGTCCAGCACACTATGGTGATGGAAAGCCTGCCTTTGTTAATGTTAGCTTGAGTGATGCTATAAACTGGCACTGCATAATCAGAATGTTTAGTGCTGGTAAGTGTTCCTGTACTATTAGATATTTGCTATAAAAAAGTATCTAGGGAAAACTCCTTCTATGATCTGCTTTGCTTTCACAGAGGTATTGTATTTCCCATCCATAGATATACTCTATTTTCTATATAAGAAAAGTATTTTCTTCAAATTATCATACAAGCACTTTTACTAGTAATTTATTTTATTTTATTTAGGAAACCTTAGGACAGGGACGGTAGGCATGCTGGTGCTCTTAAGCACGCCCCCTACAGATCTCTTAGGAATGGGGTAGACAGTCTTAGGTTAAAATTTTGGGGGTTTGGGGATGAAACCACAGAGACAGGTAGTGTATTCCAGGCATTGACTACTCTTGCTGAAGTCATATTTTCTGCGAATTATTCATAATAATATATACAGTACAAGCATGATGAGAAACCAATGACTATTACTTTAGATTGGAACTATGATGGATGAGTCTATCCATTTGAAATATATTATTCTATGGCTTTTAACTGTATTTTATTACAATGCAAATTTCCACCCAGCACTGAAATAACACTCTATGTTGGCTCTGTTGGTAGTCTGTTTACCTTTGACATCTGCCCTGCTTTCCATGGTATCTCACAAGTTTAAGGCACACTTTCCATCATATCAGTATCATGTTCTTGTTTGGGAACTATTAATTTTTGAGAGCAGCATTCTGGCGTTCAGTGCCATGTCCTTATTGGGAAGTTTCCATTTGGATTATTTTGAGAACTGAGCTAACTGTGGAGTTTTCAGGGAACATCACATAGCCTTTGTGACAAACTAAAAACTACCCACTAAGAAAACAATTCACACTCATATATACTGGTGCTATTCCGTCAAATTGTATTAGTGCTTACATTTCTTGGTTACCTTTCATAACTGAGAACTATTCCAATAATTAAGGTAAAAATATTAAATAAACCTATTCTTCTTTTTCCATAATTTTGAGTAGCAGTCTTTCGTTACTGACATGGATTGTAAACTTCAGAAATTGTACCTACTGACTTTCAAAAAGAATTCCCATCTTCTTAAAAACTACCAGTGTGGTTGGTTAGGTAGCCTTACCACCATTCATTATTTGACACTTGCATCTCTTGCAGGGGGAAAAACCCAAAAGGATGCCACCTAACCTTACACATTATCAGCGAAGAGGCATGACTTTCCATTGGGCAGGTGGTGAGACCAGGTTGATTTCTCTTTATAGAAATTATTCAATAGTTTAAAAAATTCACTATTCAATTTGTTGCCATTTCATTTGTAAAATCTTGATACTCTTTTTCTAGATATGCCATTAGCTTATGCTGGAACTTCATTCTAGGGCACTGGAGCTCTCTCTGAAGCTTTGCATTTTTCAAGACATATAAGATGTATGAATATTCTCAGAATCCGCAAATGTTGCCCAATTACACCCATTGTATTGTCAATCTCCAGATATAGATCCCACCATTTTTTTTCTTTTACGATTAAGTTCCTTTCCATCTCTGTCTCTGAAAACAATAATCAAAGCAATTGGATAGAAATCGATTTGTCTTCAATTGTGAAAAGTTGTGAGATTCTATTCCAGGTAAGTAGAACAAGCAGGTATCAAGGAATGGGAAGATTTACTCCTACTGTATTACTAAAATGTTGAAAACATGAATAATTCGAGAAGGCATTCTTGCCACAGTACACAGTAGACAACTGTAGTGAAAGAGTGTATCTACTATGAAATAAATGGCAACATGTAAACTGGATAGCATTGCTTGAGCCAACGCAAGTCAGAAAACACTTGGTGTAATGTGGCAAAAAAAGGGCAGAGAATGCCTTTCCAATGGCTATCTCAGGTATGATCATAGTCTAAGAAAGAACTTAGCTAGGGAAAAATATGTAAAGCAGCATTTGAATCAAAGGGTCATTTTTGCAAGAACATTGTTTAGCATCACCCAGCATCATCGTGGTGATAAAAGATTGTGAACATCTTCCCTTGAGAAATGGGTCATTAGTCTATTCTTGTGCTGGATCAACTTAAACCTAAACCAACCTAAAGTGTGAGGCAACAGGGGATGTACCGTATATACTCGAATATAAGCCAAGTTTTTCAGCCTGTTTTTCAGGCTGAAAAACGCCCCCCTCGGCTTATACTCGAGTCACGGGAAAAAAAAGACTTTTCCCCTGCAACCATTTTGGCTCCCGGGGTTGCAGGGAGGCTTGCTAAAGCCAAAATGGGGTGGGGGTGCGGCGCCCCTCCCCTGCACCCCTTTTTGGCTTTAGGGGTGGCAGGGAGGCTTGCAGCTTTTTGCAGCTTCTCCCGCGGCTGCTGATTTTGGGGGGGGGAGGAGAGAGAAAGCCTCCTCTTGCCAAAAAAAGGGAAAGAGAGAACCTGAGGCACCCACAGATCCAGCTCTGAAGAGAAATTAAAAAGGGAAAGAGGAAGGTAAACAGACAAAAATATTTCTCCTCCTCCTGGGCAGCATTATTTTCCTCCTGACTTCACCTATGGTTTGTTCAGCTGCTTAAAGAGACAACATCCCATTTCCCCACACGCCAGCCAGCCATGGGAGAAGCTCCAAAAAGCTGCAAGCGCCGCCGATGTACCATCATGTCAGTGTAAAACATTACTGGCCCCATAAATAGATCACAAGGATAAAATTCTGACTTTATTAATTAAATAAAACAGTACTAAAGTACAGATAGTATCCAGCTTGTCTTCATTTGTTCCACAACTGTTTAAAATTGCAACAGCATTGACCAAATGGTGTGACTAATGCTCAAGAGTTTTTTTGGTATGTATACTACATTCTCTTGTGTAATGTAGTTATAGTGTAAAAAATAATATTTAGAAGTAGCTTCATATGTCAGTTTACTTTTACCATAATATGGTAATTACTGGTATGTGATGTTTTGTATACATAAAGAGAAAGAAGCACTCTTGTGATCTTTGACTTTTATGTTCCTGTTAGAAATGGATCCCAATACTTCTAATCCTGGACCATCACAAAAACGCAGGTCATACGAAGCTGGTTTCAAACTTAAGGTTGTGTCAAGAGCAGAAGAAAGCAATAACAGTATTGCAAGTAGGGAATTTTGTGTTGACGAAAAACAATGAGGGAGTGGCGGAAAAATAAAACTGACTTAGAAAAGATTCCAAAGACAAAAAAAAGCTTGACGTGGTTTAACGACTTCATATGGGGCTCTAGAGACTGAATTGAATAAATGGGTTATGGAGTGTCGTCAAAATGGTTACTGCGTAACACGCATGGGAATTCACTTACGTGCCCTTCAAATGGCTAAAGATGACAAATTAAAAGCACCAGGCATTGAAAATTTTGTTGCGTCAGCAGGATGGTGTACCCGCTTCATGAATAGGTTTGCCTATGTTTGCGGCAAAGAACAAAGATTTCACAGAAGTTGCCAAAAGACCTTGATGAAAAAGTGATGTCATTCCATTCATTCATCATAAAACAAAGAAGGATCCATAACTATGACCTGGGAGATATTGGGAATATGGATGAAACACCTATGACCTTTGATCTTCCAAGCAACAGAACTGTGGCAAGTTTAGGAGACAAAACTATTTTACTCAGAACCACAGGAAATGAAAAAAACCATTTCACAGTCGTTCTGTCGTGTTTGGCTAATGGAACTAAGCTGTGGCCTGTCATTATTTTTAAAAGAAAGACCTTGCCTAAAAAGGTCAAATTCCCACCACGAATTACAGTGTGTGCACATATTAAAGGCTGGATGGATGTAAATGGAACAATGAAACAAATGGAACAGGAGCAGCCTTAAAGAAAAAACCATCATTGTTAGTTTGGGATATGTTCAGAGCCCACACATCTGATGACATTAAAAAATTGGCAAAGTCTTCTCAAGTTACTTTGGCCGTTATTCCAGTTGGGCTTACATCTGTATTGCAGCCCCTAGATGTGTGTATAAATAAACCTTTCAAAGACCGTGTGCGAAAGATGTGGCATGAATGGATGTCATCTGGTCAAGCCCCATTGACAAAAGTTGGAAATCTGGTGAAGCCTGACATAGAATTGGTAGCAAAGTGGGTTCGTGATGCATGGGAAGACATTCCAGAGGACATGGTGCAACATGCCTTCAAGAAATGTGGCATTAGTAATGCTATGGATGGCAGTGAAGACAATGCTTTGTATGAGAACAACAGCAATGATGGTGATGACTGCGAACTCAGTGATGACGACAATGTCTATGCTGATAACCTCACACCAGCAGAAGCTGAAGCTCTGTTTGGAGATACAGATGAGGAGGAATCCAGTTTTGAAGGATTTTAACTCTTGTGTTTTAGCTTGGTTGCTGATTGAGCTAAGGTTTTAAAGGTTGTACTTTTAAAGTTATTGTTGATACCATATTGTTTTTGTTGACCCTCTTTTCCACTTACAGAGCTAGTTTACTGTTTTTCTTTGAAATAAATATTCAAAAACATTTAACCTACTGATGCCTCAATTAATGTAATTTTATTGGTATCTATTTTTATTTTGAAATTTACCAGTAGCTGCTGCATTTCCCACCCCGGCTTATACGCGAGTCAATAAGTTTTCCCAGTTTTTTGGGGTAAAATTGGAGGGGGTCGGCTTATATTCAAGTATATACGGTAAGCATTATTACCCTCATATAGTATTAAAGCAAAATATTTACTACTAAAGTATCAAAAATAAATTATGTTAAAATAGCAGATTGCAAACAGGATTCTAACCAGCAAAACATGATCCTTTCGGTTATTCTTTCTTCAGGCCAACAGGAAATCCTTGACTCAATATACAGGGTCATCAAAGCTCTGTGCAAGTAATTTGGGGGAGGATCTAGGACATTGTCATGGAGCAGTAAATGTATTCAATTTAAAAATCTGATGAAAGTGCAAGCTATTCAGATCCTCACATCAAAATACAAAATGTCCATTCAAAGCTGCCTCAATGGCGGTGAAGAATTGTCTGTTTACAACAGCATTACTTTTCCACTGGAAATCATTTTCTCTTCATACTTTTTTGAGAAGTAAAAGCTAAGGTTGTTTTTATTGTAAGCAGAACCACATAAGCAACAGCCTAATGTTCCATTTTGATCAGAAGCAGCTGCTGCTAAGTAGGGCAACTGGGAAAAGAGCAATAGGAAAAGGAGGGAAAAGATCTCTTTCCTGACGCTTGTTTCAACTGGATTTGTAGGGAGAAATCACTCCTTACCTAACAAGCCACCAGGTGGTTGATGATGATTTTCTATGTAATATAATTTAAACCTAAACTCTTTATAAACAGACTTATATAGAAGATTTCATCAACATTAACGATCTCCAGAGGTAATGGACTTCTCATCCCAATCAACTCAATTGGCCATGCTATGAGAGAATTGTAGTTGCAATACAACCACACTTGGAAAGCAGCAAGCAGGGGAAAGCTCTTAGGCACACTTAACTGGAAGCCCCCTTGAATTTAGTAACTCTTTTAACAGTAATATGTAAGATTGCAGAGTAAATTTCACTGGAAGCTGTGGGATACATTTCAAGTAAACCAGCATAATATAATGTTGCATGTTCTTTTATGATCTAGCTATATTGGCTTAGGTATAAGGAATTCTATTTTAAAGATTATTTTTAGTACAGTACTGCTAACAAGCATCATTTGTCTTATCTCAGGAAAATGATACAGTGCACAATCGACAGCAGACATATATTTCACAATCACTCTAGCTGTAATAGGACATTTGCCCTTTTCTTTCAAAGAAAACAAATTTTAAGAGGTTGAATGTCTTAAAGAGCCTTTAATAAAGTCTTTAATTAAAACGTATCAGCAGGACCTAGCAAGAAAAGGAAAGATCGAAGGGGATAATAGAGAGCTGGAAATGATTTTTATTACTACTACACCGTGTGCACAAGTATTAGGCAAGTACTTTGACCATATCATTTTTATGCCTATTTTTCACCTGCAAGCTGTATAAACTTAAAAGCTTAGTGGATATAAGCATATCAGGTAATGTGTATTTGTGTAATGAGGGAGGGTGTGGCCTAAGGACAGCAACACCCTGTATCAAGATGTGCATAATTATTAGGCAGCTTCTTTTCTTCAGGTAAAATGGGTCAAAAAAGAGGAATAGAATAGAAATAGAATAGGAATAGGAATAGGAATAGGAATAGGAATAGGAATAGGAATA